>JAHZNP010001501.1:0-19028 GCA_020615345.1 Triops cancriformis
ATTTGTGAGGAATTTATTGAACTAATTGGAAAAGAGGTGCTTCGTGTTATTCTTGATGAGATCAATGTATCGAGGTATTATTCAATTAGTGTTGACTCGACTCCTGACATCGCACACACCGACCAACTGACATTTACGATCAGGTACATTCAAGGATGTGAGCCAGTTGAGCGCTTTCTGAAATTCATCCCTATATTTTATCATGGAGCGAAAAATTTGGCCGACACGGTTGTAGATTTTCTCAACGAGAACAAAATCCAACTCGCAAATTGCCGAGGCCAGTCATACGACAATGCCTCTAACATGTCTGGTCGTTACACAGGTTTGCAGGCACGTATTAACAAACTCAATGAATTCGCCATCTATGTTCCTTGTGCTGAGCATAGCCTAGATTTGGTTCGTGTGAAAGCGGCGGAGTCTTGCCTCCAGACTGTAACATTCTTCGATTTTGTTCAGCGAGTTTATTCCTTTTTCTCTGCTTCGACTCATCGATGGAGCATTTTGTCCACCTCATTAGTAAAAGATCTTTCGGTTAAACGCCTGTCAGACACAAGATGGTCGGCACATTACGATGCAGTGCGCGCTCTGTACTTAGGTTTTGAAAAAATCAAGCATGCGCTAGATGCTTTGTCTGTTGGCGCCGAACAGGACCAAAGTGCAAGGCTAGAGGCAGGGGGTTAAGCAAAAGAATGGAGCACTTGGAAACAGTTTTTTTTCACCATTTTTTGGTACGATATTCTGGAAAGAGTGAACAAAACGAGTAAGGTTCTGCAGTCAAGTGACGTGAACATACTTACTGCAATGAACCTTCATGAATCTCTGAAGAAGTACCTGCAAGATGTCAGGAAAGACTTCGATGGTTACGAAATGAAGGCCAGGAGCAAATGCCCAGACTCGAGTTATAACTCTTCTCATAAACGTACTCGAAAGAGGAGCGTCACCCTGACGAGGTATGAAGAACCAGAAGAGGAGGCCTATCTCAGTGAAACTGAAAAGTTCAAGGTGGAAGCATTTCTTCCTGTTATTGAATATTTAACGTCTGAAATCGTCAAACGTTCAGAGGCTTATTCATGGATAGGAAACACGTTTTCGTTCTTCTGTGAATTATCAACGATTGCTTCTGACGAATTAAGGAAGAAATGTAACCACTTGGCAAATGTGTACCACGATGACCTTGATGCTGAGGATCTGTACAATGAATGCATTCAGTTTAAACGCTTTACAGGCGCTGGTGAAAGTAGTGAAGCTTTGGCCGCATTGTATAGGAAATTGTTTCGGAGAAACTGGGGGCAGTATTTCCAAACATTGAAATTGCACTGAGAGTGTTTATGTGCATGATGGTCACCAACTGTACTGGAGAACGTTCTTTTTCCAGGCTGAAACTGATAAAAAAAACAGCACAGGAGTACTATGGGGCAGGAGCGCTTGAATAATCTGTCATTAATATGCATGGAAAGTGACATATTGAATAGTATTGACTTCAGCTTAGTCATTGATAAGTTCATTGCGAAAAAATGTCGAAAATTGTTTTAAAGTTTTTACATTATTCGCTTCTGTGCATGTATTATTGAGTGCAATCCAAATACAGTTATATCCATATTCAGTAACATCCAATTCACTTCCCTGTGCACGTATTATTGATTGAAGTCCGAATATAGTTACATCCAAATTTTGTAAAAATTTATTCTAGCGATAATTTCCAATTGAGGGTCCAATTTCAAACTTGGCCCAGGGGCCCACGGGGGTGTTAAGACGGCCCTACGTCGCGCATATTGCGATATTTATCCTCCACCTTTTTTGCTAAAATAAATTGATAGTTTCAATTTTTTACTCCATTTGATGGCGAACTACTTACACGAAATACCAAAAAGTTTTCCGATGATTACCATTGTTTCTTCTTTCTTCTTTTTGTTTTTGAATAATTTTGAACTAGTATCCCAAAGCACTGGATTATTCCTAATGTCGGTAATGAACGACACTTTCCCTTCGAAGTTCCAACTCATCACTGCTCAACGTTATTGCAGGAAATGACAGAAACCACAACAAAAAGCAGCAGAGCAACCGCATTGTGTATATAGCCCTGTAGGGGAGACCGGGGCACCTTGGACAGGGGGTAGGTTGGACAATTTTTGATATTTGATACATGTTTTGAAATAAAAATCCAATAAATTCACGTAATGTTCGTTTTACACAAACAGCAACTGAGAAAGAATGAGTGTGCTCGTCAACTTCTACTAAAAGTTATCGTTGTTTGTTTTTTTCCGGTGTGTTTCCCAAATTTTTGGGAACAGAGATTTTTTCTTCTAAGAGCGGTGTTTGGTAAGCTATCTAAGTAGAACTTTTTATGAACATAGGTGACTCTTTTGCTTTTAAAACAAGACCAAGTTTGATACCTTTAAATAAGCGATTAATTACATGTCCCCATTTTTGTTCAGTGACCGTCGCCGGGGCAGGTCGGACAGAAAAAAATGGGGTAGGTCGGACACTGGGATAAGCATGGGTGAAAATTTTTCGATTTCGGGTCGAATTTTTTTAGACTAGCATGATCTTATTGTGAGCATGATTCTTACCCTCTTTTGAGGAGCGAAAAATAAGATGCTCCATGCCACGGTTGCTTGCAATAGCGTTTCATGGCCTCCGTAAATGGCTTGTGATTGAATGGCATTTTACAATAAACCAGTGCTTCGTGTTAGTTAACTTTTTTATACGTCACGCTTGTTGTTTGTCTAAATGATTAGGGTTGTTGGCAAAACGCAAAATTTTTGCAAAACGTGAAGGAATTCCATCATTGTCCAAGGTACCCCACAGTCCTGCCCAACCTACCCCGTGGTTGGTGCACGTTGGTCAATTTGACCGGCTCTGGTAGAAATTAAATTTAAAAAATAATGGCTTGAGTTAACTCGCCAAAAAAAATCACACGATAACTAGGATGGCAATGCTACTCTAAAGCACCAAAATTATTTTCGCATCGTTAATAAAACGTCTTCTGGGCACTCGAGACCAAAAAAGTGACCGACGTGCCCCGGTCTCCCCTACATAGTTTCATAAACGCTTTTGCCGTTAAACAGATAAAAAGCCAGTAGGTCAAAGGTCAGCCTAATGTTGAACTGGTCTAGCCTAATGTCATAACGGTACAGCGGTAATTTCCGTTAAAGTAATATTTTCTACTTTTTATATTCATGTTTAGGAATAAAATATACGGATAAGAATTTATTAATTCAATTAATTTTTATTATTTTCATTGATTTCGTACAGTGTCTCATTTCGTGTATATTTTGTACACGTGCTTCTGTTTTCATGGGAGGGATTAAAACGCTCATGTTTCATCATTGGTAGGTCGAAATTCGGCAGCCGCTTTGCCGACTTTTTTACCCAACTTTCGCCGAAACGGATCGAAGGCTTTCGAACCCTCCTCGCGGGCATAAAATGTGCCGAAAACCATCCGGTTTGCCGAAAAAAACCGCTAGTCTGGCTGCACCTTAAACGTGTAGAGATCGGATCGATAGTTGCAGAATTGTAATCGATCAAAGTCTGGCCATCTGATGGCCACAGATAGAAACTTACCAACTCTTACGATACAAGGTTTTGCCAAATTCACCAGGGTTGAACGTCGTAAACAAATTGTTACCGTTACAGCGTAAACGGTAATTGGCGATAATAACATGAATAGCGAGTAAACTATGGGTGCGATATGATTCTTTTCACTAACGATTTGTATCAGAGATTTGTATCTCGTCAGAATACTAACATTACTTTTGCTAACCTAACTTACCCTAACTTTACACTAAGTTAATCTAACTTAACATACATTACTGTACCGGTTGAAAGCGTAGACAACTGTGATCCATCGCGGCTCTGTGGGCTTGCGTCTGGGGAGATGGTAAACCAGGGACTTAGCGAGTCGGGTTCAGGAGTTTGTACAGTACTCTCCCAAAAATGACACACACAAACTGCCCTATCCTAGCTCCCCACAAATTCCGTCGGCCAAAGCAACAAGGGATTTGAATTAATAGTTGGTGCTACGGATAAATATAAGTCCATCTCATCATCAAACGTTTATTGAAAAACATCTTACACATTCTTAATTACCAAAATGAGAAATCGAAGATGGCACCGGTAAATAATTTTTGTGAATATTATCTGGAACTCCAATATCGCGGGCTCAGACGAGTCATTCGTGGGTTGGTTTCGCACAGCATGTTATTCGCTGTGCTGTTCGCAACGTTTAGGCACGCATCTGTGTGGAGCTAGGATAGGGCAGTTTGTGTGTGTCGTTTTATGTGGAGAGTACTGTACAAGGGTCCGGAATTTTCGGGGTGCGGGGATGGGGGTATAAGCCTCTGAGCTTCGGTGAAGTAAAAAAGGAATAGCGATTTCTTGGATCGGGGGTTCTGGGCGAAGAAGGTCGTAGGCAGAGCTAACAATCGCTCTTTTTCAACGAGCGCGCTCGTTTCAAATTAGCGCTCGTGCTCGCGCTCGCAGTTTTTAAAAAAGAGCGGCTCGCGCTCACGCTCCCGCTCTTTTGAATTGCTTCCATTTGCTAGAAAAAATGATATAGTTTTACTAAAAATTTTTCTTCTCAATTTCTCTTTGAGTTATATTTAACTCTCACTATGATTTTAAAACTTCTACCTTATTTTACCTTACTATACATTTATGTTTACCTATAAGGGCTATTTTTCATACATTTTTAGCGGTAGTCCGGCCATGACCCTCAGATCCCTCACTGAGCCTATTTTTAACTACATAATTTTAGGAAACCAAAAGAAACCTGATTAATCATAATCTTGTGACAGGTGGGTTTCTCGCCTTGTAAGTGGAGTTACGGGAAAACACGGGTTTATTCGGTAGGACACTTTTCTATTGGCACAAGTACAAGTTAGGTGTTTTCACTAACAGAACGACAGGTGATCAGGTGACGATCGGAGAACTGGCCTTTGGCCCGGTCGGTTGGTCATCTTCTATACCGCGGTGGCCTAGGTTCCCGGTTGCGTGTTGTTTACGGGTTTCTGGACGGTGGTTGACCTATAGCCGGGTTAGGGGATTCGCGTCCTTGTAGATGCAATAAATTGTAGCATCGTGGGTTAGTTTTAGGATTAATAGAGCAATAACTGAAAAGGCGATAAGTCATGCTTTTAGTCTCAGGACAACGGGAAAGCCTTGTCGGCATTGGCACACAAGAGAACCTCTTGGCCGATGTGCTTTCCGCCTCTTTCCCGTTTGTCCTAAGGCTTAAACCTTTTGGTTAGTTACTAGCTATTTAATTGACAATGTTAGTTGTGTTAATTTGTTAATATTATTCTCGACGTTACACTCCTCCAACGTTTGGAAAAGTTGCCGTCCTCGGCAACAGGCGTTACAATCGCAGGCTGAAGCTCGGGTAAATGGGTTGAACGGCGGGTCCAGCGGCTTTAGGGGGTTCGGGAGCTGAAGCGATGTTTGTGATGGCAGTGGGGTAAGGCGCACTTTCAGTTAGCGGCGCTAGTTCCAATTCGGCAGTACGGGTCCCGCGAGGGCCTCGATTACGGGAAACCGAGGGGCACCTGTTTTTCATGTGGCATGACTATCCCGCAAGTTGGGCACGGTTGGTGAAGTGTAACGTCCTCGTAAAAACAGTTTAAGGCTGTCAAGTGTTGTGTTGTCATCCATACAGCTGTCCCGGACGGGGCTTGGTCGAACACCTATCGATTACCATTCCGGTTCATTTATTTCCGTTACATGACAGTGTTTTACTAATATGCATACATTCATCGGCAGACGTGGGGATAGAATTTTTACTGAAGGTGGAGTCATGGCCGCCAAAGAAGAAGGATTCTATTTGGAGTTGTTGAAGCCATTGGCCACACATTTGGGCTGTAAATGTTTGCGAAGGATTAACGTCGCGTATCAGCGCATATCTAATTAATTCAGGAGCGGCCTCCACGGGTTTCGGTAAGCATTGGGGAAGCGATAAAAAGTCGACGACGTTGACTGCCGTTGCTCCCGTGCAATTATATACGGAAAGGGTAAGTCCATGAGTTGACATACGGGTTTGGAGAATGAAGAGGAAATGGATGAGCATGGCGGCGAATTTTGGGAAAGACATCTTTACATTGTGGGATTTGTTAGAATGTATTTTACAACATATTTTAAAAATTCGATGACGTCGTAGCTTGAGGACTATTGACGTTCATAGGTTGATTAACCCATAATTATTTCCTTACAAAAGAGGTTTGATAATTGGTGGCATTCAAAGTGCCCATATTTATTCATGAATTTATTTGTTTTGTAATGTAATGTGTGCTTTAAACGTCTTATTTTTTGTGTGTGAGAAAAGAAAAGCAATGAACTGCAATCGTGGGCATGTTTTCCTTTGGAAAAGAAAAGGAGAAGATACAATTTAGGAGACAAAAGTGGGATTATAATTATATACTTCTTCTTTTTTTGCATCTGCAAATTACTGAAAGGGCAAGTCTGTCGTGCTCAGACGCCGTTGACAAATTTAGCCGGGGTTCGCAATTTTCTTCGGTCTCTTAAGGAGACAGCTTGTCTAGGCAGAGGTTTGGGAAGGGGTGGTGGTTTGGTAGTGGTGCGTGCAGTCAGGCCGGGGACTGTTACCGTTGTTCGTGCTGCGGGCACTTTTCGGGTAGGCATTCTAGATGGTCGCTTATTATTTGGGTTAGGAGAGGTAACAATCATGGGCAGTTCTTTATTTAGACGAGGTGTGGCCGATTGTAATGAATTTGTTGGGGTGGTAGATGGCTGGGTGGAGGAGGGTGAAGAGGTTTGTGCGATAGAAGGTGACGGTTCGGGGGCTGACGTGGGGAGCGGGCGAATTGCTCTAGGACTAAAAAGGGGAATAGGGGTTTGGGTAGGAGTAGTTATGGTTTCGTTTGTTGATGTCACCCACGAGGGGCATCGTTACAACGTTTCAACCTGTTGACGTGGACAACTTCTGTTTTCGAGGAACCTATGTTTTTTATTCTAGCGTTCAACGAAAAATCAAGGAAAAAGAGAAAACTAAGCCTGCGGGCAACCGAAGTAGAAGCAGACAAGCAAGAGAAACGGAATTTGAGGCAGGTGTTGAGTCCCTTGTCACTCCCGAAAGAAATTTTAAAAATCGGTGATAAGTCAGAAGTCGACGAATAGCCGCGTCGAATGCTCAAGTCTGACCTCGTCGGAGACGAATAGGGAAGCTGACTTGGTCATTGACTACTTCATTCCGTTAGAAAGTACTATTATTTCCTTATGCGTTGTTTCATAGGAAAATTGAAACGCGGTTAATGCATACACTGAAAATCTTTTATCCCATCGTAGCTAATATGCTTATGAGTTTTCTTTTTGTTTCCTAAACAAAGGCGAGTTTTTTATTATTTTTATATTTTTATTTTAAACAAAGGCGAGTATTTTGCTAGTCCGTCCATTAGAACTCGGTGGTGACTTTCAACCATACCGTTGATAGGGTTGTATGAGCTGGTGTTCGTCTTGGTGATCTTAAAGTATGAGCAAATTTCCTTTACTAGGTTGGAGAAGAAGCTAGTTCCTCGGTCGGAAAGTAATTCTAGTGGAATGTAATGTCTACAAATGATGTTTGTTGAAATTCTTAGAATTAGTTCTCCTTTTGTATCATTATTGACCTTGCATTCCAGATTCTTAGAAACATCTTCGTTCTTGTACTGCCCTTGACCTTGCCCTATTGCATTCCATTTATAACCTTGTCCTTTCTTTTGGTTTTGGTTTCCCTTATGGACCTTAGGTCACACTGTTTGCTACCTTGTTGGGCCCTATAAAAGGTGATGGATTTGATGTGTAATGCAGTCACTCAATTGACTCAGTTGATTCAGTTGGAAGCAGTTGAGAAGAGTATCTTCCTTCAGGGTATGCCTTTGCGCATGCCCTGTAGGTGATTGTTTTGCAAGTCAGTTAACTTAGTGAATAAATAACCTTGGGTAAAACTACTTGCTGGTCCTCCGTCTTTGCTAAACCCCCCACATTCTTTGGTCCTCCGAGCCTGATCCCCCGCGTCCTGTGTACTATCCACATTTGGTTCCCTATTCTATCGTCCTGGCAGTAGCGACGGCGTCCCTAGCTTGTTTAATATCTGCAATCTTGTTGCGTCGCTATCCTTGTCCTAAACTACATTGACTTGCGAGATACGTATATCGCTTTGCGATCGAAGCCATTTGCCTTTCACCATGTCGACGGTACCCTTGATTAGTTTGCCTATACCCCTTCAGAGGGGTATTCTTGCTAAGGATAGCATTCGCGATCAGTTGATCAGACTCTCTGGCGAGCTTAGTTCCTTTATTAGCGAATCCAAGATTGATAACATTGTCATATGCTACCCACTTTTTGCAAAACCGTTACCCTGTACGACAAGGCTCACGCTAACGTAATAAAAAAATGGACAATGAGACGAATCTGTCCGAGTACAAGGCTCAATTAGATCAGTTTAACAAAGATAGCTCAGATTTTGGACTCTTACAGCAAACTGCCCAAAGCTTAATTGACTCTGTTTCTCTTGCGCCTTCACTAAACCTCGCTACTTCTGTGGTAACTAATCCTGTTTCAACTACTCAAACTTTAAGTACTCAGTCTACTACTAACGTTAAACTGCCTAAATTCGAGATGCGTCCCTTTTCTGGGGATATTTTTGATTGGCAACGTTTTTGGGATTCCTATCAAGTTTCCATTCACGAAAATTCGAGTATATCTCATGTTGAAAAGTTTGTTTACTTAAAATCGTTTCTTAAAGGAGATGCATTGGCCATGCTCAAATCTTTGACTCTTACGGATCAGAATTATTTGCATGCTATTGAGCTTTTGCAAAACCGTTATGGTCGTACTGATGTAATTATCGCGGCTCATATGAAAGGGCTTATTGAACTCCCTTCTGTTCCTTCTTCCAGGGATACTTCACAATTACGTTCATTCTCTGGCTGCATTGCATATTAACCCAAACGAGCATAACACCCTTTTGCCGACAACATCATTGTCAAAGTTGCCTGAAGGATTAGTATTAGAGTATCAGTAAGTAGAGTATCAGTAACAGTAGAGTATCAGTAACTTCATTGTCAAAGTTGCCTGAAGGATTAGTATTAATCCGATTAGTATCTGATACTCTAATACTAATCCTGAAGGATAAGTATTAGAGTATCAGGTGCACTGTCGACTGCTACTGTAATTTGGAGTATCAGTTTCCAAATGTGCATTTTAGCGTGCACGGAACTGATCAACTGCGCTGGCCAGTTGGCATAACTGGCGTTTTGGCGTGTACGCAACTAGCTCGACGGTCATTTTGTCGTTAACGGAGCAACTGAAGGGCTTGGCGCGAAGGCTTTCCGTTCTACTGAGCTCAAGGAGCACAGTAGAACTGGAGACAGCCTTTTAGTCCCACCCACAAACAAATTTTGGCGCGTATTCGCAGAGTTTGATGCAGTGCTGACGCCGGTTTTATAATTTATTTAGCAAACCGGTTAATAAAAAGCTCAAGAAAACCCCACAAGGTAGTTCAAAGTTCTTTCTAAATGTAGTTCAAAACTTACCGCGGAAATTGCAAAACAATTTACCCGTGTGCTTCGTGAAACATTTTTAAACATCTCTAGGAAGTATGGAAACGTACGATTATGAGATCGTCCAAATAGAAGAAGGCATCATCCTTAATGCTAGTTTTGAGAAACTTACCAATCAAACTCATCCTGTTGTACCTGAAAAGAAGATTGTATGGAGTGGTAAAAAGACGGCTAAAAGTAAAGCGTTAGACGATGAGGCTACACGTGTCTTTTTAGGTAACTGTAGTCAGCTATGTTTAGTAGTAAAATAGTAGGTTTTTTAGGTTTTGTCAAGAGCAACTGGGCGAAGTTGAATGACAACAAAACGAGGAAGAAGGACGTGTGAAATCTGATCTCTCATGCAATGGAAGACGCCGGATTTGATCTCGGGGAAAAACCTGCATTAAAATCCGACCAAAAATGGCAAAACTTGTCAAAGCTTACAAGAACTTCATCAAGGAGACGGAAAAGACGGGAAGCGCAGCAAGCGTATTATGGAATACTCCGCCATTCACGAAAGAAATTCAAGAAATAATTGGTACTGATAGCGTACGTTTAAACTTCTTATTTCTAAACGTACTATTACCGTAATTAAAAGGAGAAGGCCATAATATTCACCCCGTCTGCCTTGGGGACTCTCTCCTCGATAATCAAAATTCTTGTGACAGTAGACAACAGCTCCCTGGGCCATCCAGGAGTGAGACAAGTGTGTTGCAGAACTCTGTTTAAATAACTTTTAATTATATTTACTTCTAGGTATGTCAGAAGAAGGTTCCGATTTTAATTATCATTCCGAAGAAGGTTTCTCCAGACCTTTCATGAAATGTCGACCATCTAAATCCTCGAACACAGAGAAGTTGATTGAATTATTACACCACTCTCAAAAGAAAAGGGAAGAAGAAACTGACCTGTTGCGGAAGGAAAGAAAGGAAAGACATGAGCAAACTATGGAACTCGGAAATGCAATGGTAGGATTGCTACGCAACCTGGTGGACAGTAAGGCAGAAAAGAAGAAGAAACGCAAGAGGAGTTCTTCTGAGTTAGACTAAGAATTGGCACCACAAGTTGCAATCTTAATGTTTGTTTACAAACAAGCTTTTGTCCATTAAATGCTCAAATTCGTAGCCTTATCTGAAGGAAGTCCAATGGTACGCGATACAAATTTTTCAGACATAGCCATATCCTTGTAACCAGATGTAAAAATCAAAGTTGTGCAATGCCTGTGATTCAAACATTTAATTGAAACAATTGTTGTTCTCGTTTCAGTATGAAGCATGTCCAAAAGGACACATGTTTTCATTTATGCGTTTAAATACATGTATGTATTTTTTTACGAAAAATCAATGAGACAATAGTACTTTTTTGGCACTTCAGCTCTTGCGAAACATTCCACATACAAGCAACGATTGTTCACAAAAACATTCCACGCATTATCGTTTAAAACATTCATGTAAATACTATATTATTCAGTAGAATTTCGTCATGACGAACTCAAAATTAAGATAAAGCGTCTTCGGCTACAGTGAATGAACTTAAGGCCCGGGACCAAACAAATGTGAAGAAAAAGCTTCTGAAATGAAAAAAATCGAATATCCTGAAAATTTTGTTCCTGGTTCCAGGAAGTTCGTAATAACAACATTATACTGTACATACAGACAAATTCTACCATACAAATTGTTCTATAAAATTTTCGTTACAAAAACAATCGCGCAATTTTCTGCCTCACAAGCTCTCGTTTGAAATTCCCACTTGCACATTCAAATCCTGTATCCACTGTTACTTGATCGTCACAATCATCAGCAGCATCACGGCCGATACAGAAATCTCCATTTTCAATACAAATGTTGTGTATCGCACACGACGCAGTAACAATTTTAACACACTATTCAATTTCCGCGTCTATATTCTGGCATCTACGAAATCGGTTTTTTAAGTCTCCAAATGTTTGCTCCGCAGGCATTCTCGTTGCTGATTGCTTCTTGTTATACAAAACCTGTGACTCCGAAAGGTTTACGGTGCTTTTGTAGGGCACCAAAAGCCATTTCTTGAGGGGGAAGGCTGAATCACCAATCAGATGGTACCGGTTGCAATCCAAAAGCCCGCCGCATCTTTCCGAGTCGAGTTGTCTAAAGAGGAATGAGCGCTGAAATACATAGGAGTCGTGGCAGCTGCCAGGGAATCCGGTGAAGATGTAAGAGAAAGATTTGTTCGGGAGTACGACTGCCATGAGCACTATACTATGGAACCGTTTATAGTTCAAATATGCTTTCGCATTCGAAGATGGTGCAGGGATTTTTATATGGCAGCCGTCAAGTGCACCGATAGCCCCTGGGAAACCACATTTTCTTTTAAAATTTTTGGAGATGGCGCGAATACTGTCTTCGTTTGGCCAACGAATGAACCGAGATTGGTTATGAAAAAACCATTCACATTCCCTGTTCACTGCACCCCAGATCGTCGATTCCGTGTACCCAAATTTATCAGCAATTAGGCGATAGGCTCCCTGGTTACCGAGATAATGAAGAAAAATATAGAGCATTGTCTCTATGGCCAGAGGCTCGTATCCACCGTGGTACACAACTTCTGCCATAAAGTTCATTTCCTTCTGGATAAAGATTATCTTTTCGAACGTAGATTGTGTTACTCGGAAGTGCTGCCAAAAATCTGCGTCCGAATAGGAGGAAGCCACTGAAATGTATCCTGATTGGCGTATATGTGTTTCCGTTATCGAGCTTCATACAACACATTTCATATTATAATCCGTTTCTTCGTCGCTGGTGTTGTCAATCTCTGATGCAGATTCTACAAGTTGGAGAACAAAGTCTGTGGCAACAGTAAGGACTGCAAGAAAAGTATCATCAAGAAGACAGTAAATAGGTTTAAATTGACGCTAATAAATTCGTAGATTGTATAATATACCGGTAGTTTCCATAAAATCCATTTTCAGCCAGCTGAGTGTACTTTCAAGTAAAACAGGACAATACAGAAACACGGGACATGGAGAGGACTCCAATTGTTTACATACAACAGAGCTGCACGGGCGTTTTAGCGTCCATGTAAGTTGGAACTGATTAGTTGAACGCAACTTTCTCTACGGTCGTTTTATTGTCAACGGAGAAGAGAACTGGCGAACGGATCAGTTCACGCTAAAATGCACCCCAAATAACAGTAGCAGTCGACAGTGCACCCGCTAGATGGCGCGGATAGATAAAAAGCCGAAGAAGAAGATAACTTGTGCCGAACGTGTATTAGAAGTGGACTTTCGTAGTTGACACAGGCAGCAGAATTTTACTGGTTAATATGAAACATTATTGTAGTATTTTGCATTTTGTTTCCTTGCAATTCGGTGTTATTTACCGCTGCACTTGAAAACAATACGGGGAAAAAATAGTAAAAGTATCGGATCTTTGATCGGATCGGATCGAAAAGTTTCTCGATCCGGATCGGGATCTTCTAAGAATCTCGAGAGAACGGATTGGATTGGATCGGCAGAGCTTGACCAATGATCGAGAAGGATCTGGATCGGCCAAAAAACAAAAGATACGGAACACTGGCCCATTGACGATAAACGCGCATCCCTAAAGAAATACCGCCGCTGTTTCAACTGCCTCCGTAAAGGGCACGTTGTCGCGAGATGTCCTTCTGCCAACCATCGTTGTCATTCTTGCAAGGCGCTACACCACACTACTGTGTGCAACCGCAACAATTCTCAAGATACTGCCGTTCCCTCCAGTTCCAAGGAACCGAATGCCGGGTTAGAGACTACTGCCTTGTCCAACGTTACCGCTGCCAACAGCATCATCCTTCAAACGGCTACTATTGTCGTGCGAGGTCCCTCTCGTCAGGAGACAGTTCGCTGTGTCTTGGACAGGGGGAGCCAGCGTACTTACATCACGGAAGCTCTGTCCCAGCGTCTCGAGCTTCCGGTGGTCGCTAACACAAAGTTCCGCCTGAATACCTTTGGCTCTTTACAATCCAATGAGCAAACCCCCCGACAAGTTTCTTTTCATTTGTCTGGTTTGCATACCCCGAACGAGTTACTGAAGTTGCAAGCTACCGAGGTCCCTCACATTTGCGCTCTTTACCTGCTGTACCCGCCGGAAACTGGAAGTCGGCGCTGCCAACCCTGTTTTTCCCTCTAGCGGACGTTTTGGCTTCAGGTCCAGCCCGACCGTTTGATGTCTTAATCGGCGCGGATTACTACTGGGGTATCGTCACCGATCAAGTCGTAAGAATCCTGAATGGTCCTGTAGCTGTTAGCAACCGAGTTGGATGGTTGCTACACGGTCCAGTTTCGCGCAATGCCCTTTCGACTCCAACTACCGCGTTTAGTTTACTCGTGCAAAACGAGGTAAGCATAGACGATCAACTCCCGACTTTATGGGAACTCGAAAGTATCGGCATCAGTGCCGACGAACCACTCGCCACTACCCTTGATTTATCGCATCAGAAAATTCTTATTTCACTTGAATTTTCGGACAACAGATACTCCATTGCGTTACCGTGGAAGGAAGAGCATCCAATCCTACCTTCTAATCTTGAGCTGGCCAAGAAGCGACTAGACACCACACTCGTCCGTCTCGCTAAGAATCCTGAACTGTTGTCTCAATACGAATCCGTACTCTCCGATTACCTCAAGAAGAAGTTTATTGAAATCATTGACCACCTTGACAATGTACCCTCTTCCCGTATTCACTATTTGCCTCACCATGCTGTGGTTCGTTTGGATAAAGTCACCACAAAAGTCCGTGTAGTATTTGAAGTATCAGACCGAATCCCAGGTTTCCCTTTGATTAATGATTGTTTGTTGCAAGGCCCGAATCTCACTCCTGATCTTTTATCCATTTTGCTCCGTTTTCGATTTATTAAATACCCGGTTGTTGGGGATGTACTAGATGCGTTTTCTCAAATCCAAATCCAACCTGCTGATTGTGATACTCTCAGATTCCTTTGGCGTCCTGACCAATCTTCGTCCTCTGTGTTTGTTCACTACCGTTGGCAAAGAGTTCCTTTCGGATTGACCTGTAGCCCGGCTCTTTTAGCAATTACGTTAAACCATCACTATGACTCCATGGAGTCTCGATACCCCCAGACTGTGGCCTTATTGATGCTAAACACGTTCGTCGATTATGTGTTTTTAGGAGGAGAGACGGAAGAACAGGGCCCTGTTATCGGCTAAAGAGGCTTGTGCAATTTTCCAGGCTGCGGGCATGACTTTACGAAAGCTTACCAGCCCCAATCCCACGATCCAGCGTGCGCTCTCATCCGGAGGGCCTTCAGACCATCAAGTAGTCGTAAGGGACTTGTCACCAACCCCTTCTGGCAAAGTGTTGGGTCTTCAGTGGGATCTGCAGCAGGATGGTTTTTATTTTGATGCTTCCCCTTCAATTGACTTTCTGTCCACGGTTTCATTTCCCTTCTCTAAACGTATTGCCCTCAAAATCGTCTCACGATTGTACGATCCTCTTGGTTTGATTAGCCCGGTAATATTTTTGTCAAATCCTTTCTTCATCAACTTGTGGCTCCAGGGTCTTGAGTGGGACAGTCCTCTTCCCTCTGATCTCTCCAATGAATTGCGCACCTGGGCTCTTGGTCTCACCAGCCTCCGGACTTTCTGCATTCCACGTTTGATACATCTTCCCTCTGCCAGTGTACAGATACATATTTTTAGCGACGCCAGCGAACGAGGATACGCGACAGCAGCCTATGTGCGATACACGGATTCCTCCGAAACCAGAGTTTTTCTGTTGGCCAGTAAGACTCGCGTTTCACCCTTGAAACGCGTTTCCACTCCCCGGTTAGAACTCCTTGGTGCTCTCCTGTCATCTCGCCTGAGTCAATACCTCCAGAAGTCCTTATCTTCCATTCTTGGATCTAATTTTAAAATCACGTTTAGGTCTGACTCCCAGGTAGTTCTTGAATGGCTTAAGAAACCTGCCCACCATTGCAAAAACTTCGTAGCCAATCGTGTGCAAGAGATCCAGACTCGCACCTTCCACAGCGATTGGCAATTTTGTCCTGGAATAGACAGTCCAGCTGATGTGGCGTCTCGGGGGGAGTCGGCGTCCCGCTTTTTCGAGAATGACCTCTGGAGGTATGGTCCCAAATGGCTGATAACAGAAAAGTGGACAAGCAGTGGGTCATCTTCATGGCCAACTGCTTGTCCGCCCAAGGTGGATACGTCATCGTTACTCCACACCGAATCAAAATCTACTCATGTGGCCCTGCCTGCTGTTGTCACGACCCTTGAGCAGCCATTTCAATTTGACCGATTCAGTTCTTTCTCCAATCTTGTTCGAGTTATGTCTTGGGTTTTAAAACTAATTTTCAATTTGCGTAATCCGAAGCAGAGTCGTAAGGGAGTTTCGACTACCGAGGAACTTAACGCAGCTGAGCTTCACTGCATACTGTTAGTACAGAAGGAATCCTTTCCAAACGAGTACCTTGCTCTTAAGACCAATTCAACTTTCTCTAAAGAATCTAGTCTTTTTCCTTTGCGTTCTATCCTTTGCCCCAAAACCGGAGTTTTAACCGTATCAAGTCTTTTAAAATTGGCTGATCTTTCTGACTTTAATTCTTCCCCTATTATCCTTCTTACCAAGCATGAGTTTACCAAGTTGGTAATCCGGTACCATCACTTAAGAAACTGTCATGAAGGTGCGCGCGATACCTTATGCTCTGTCCGTTCCTAATATTGGATCCCGTGTGGAAAACAGTTAGTTAAGTCAGTTTTGCGCGAATGTACCATTTGTAATCGCTTTAATTCTCTTCCCTGTTCTGAGATCCAAGCTCCTTTGCCTGTCGACAGAATCACTCCTTCTCCGCCCTTTCAAACTTGCGGCATTGATTTTGCTGGGCCGATCTATGTACAGTCATGAGCAAAAAACTGGCCACTTGGAACGACAGAGGTCTAATCAGGCCTGTCGTGGCTGATTTACCTTCATTAAGGCCCCGGTATACACAAACCCCTTATGGGCGAATAACATGGGAAGATTTCAGACACCATAATTTGAAAACGGTCAAAATGTCAAAGATATTGTTTCGATAGTAAAGTTGCTATTAGTGATGACTAATACACAATATCGAGTTTTTGTGAAAAAAGGAGTTTCATAAATTTGTAAACCTTGACTGAATGTGTGCTACTTTCTTATTATACAGAAAAATGGAAATCGGGCAATGTAATGTACTAGCTCTCGTTTTTTAAAGTTTTATGGTAAAGAGAAAAAAGAGATCTGTTTGTTAGTTTTTGTGATATTGTGTATGAAATTTCAAGGTTTTGTTTGATTTTATTATGCTTTACCGCTATCCAGAGTTTCTGTTTGACTTCGTTTTGATTCTGTTATAAGTCACTTGAGCAGACCTACCTTCTAAGAATAAAAGCGTGTCCCTATCTTTTATTTTTTAAAAAATTTCGGAAGTTGTGTATACCGGGGCCTTAAGTGGCGAAAGAGATTAAATCCATCGGTTAAAAGGTGTATGTAGACAAAGGAATGTTACAATGCAAAATAAGTGTAATCCATTATTAAAAGTTTAGAAGTTGCCTGTGGCTACTTTTCCAGCTCTTGTACTACCTAATGAAGGTTAGTCAGCCTCGAGAGTCCTGATTAGACTTCTGTGGTTTTCTGTGTCTA
Source organism: Triops cancriformis (assembly GCA_020615345.1). NCBI lineage: Eukaryota > Metazoa > Arthropoda > Branchiopoda > Notostraca > Triopsidae > Triops > Triops cancriformis. The sequence goes on from JAHZNP010001501.1 coordinate 17,162, forward strand.
GTTTTTTACTCATGACTGTACAAAGCAACTCTGAATCAACCAAATCTTATGTCTGTCTTTTTTCTTGTGCGGTAACCCGTGCCCTGCACTTAGAGTTAGTTCCAAATTTAATCATCAGTTCCTCCTTGCTCGCCATTCGCCGATTTATCTCTAGAAGGGGCATTCCTTATGTAATATACTCTGAAAATGCGCTAACGTTTAAGCGTGCCGATAGGGATCTCCAACAACTGTATCGTCAAACCACCAATGCTGATGTCCAAACTTTCGTCTCCATGCCCCGTATCCAATGGAAGTTTATTGCCGAGCGATCACCGTGGTGGGGTGGATTCTACGAGCGGATGGTCCGAAGTGTCAAAACTGCATTGAAGAAGACGTTGGGCAAGGCTAGTTTCACTTACGAGGAGATGGAAATCATTTTGGTAGAAGTTGAAGCCTCCATCAACTCCAGGCCCTTAACCCACCTATATTACGATTCTAATGATTTAGAGCCTCTGTCGCCAAGTCACTTCCTTGTGGGGCGACGTGTCAATTGTCTACCGTCTCTGATGCCTTCAATTCATCCGACTACTACTACTGCTATGGAGCTGACGAAGCGTGCCAAATACCGCGATCGGATGGTGGATCATTTCTGGCGACGCTGGGTAACCGAGTACCTGCCGGAGCTTTGGAAAAATGCACCCAGATCCTTAGCCGTGAAGACCGTGAGTGTTGGCTAAGTAGTCCTGATCCAAGAGGACTACGTCAAACGGCAATTTTGGAAACTTGGTCGAGTGTTGGAGTTGTTCCCCGGAAGAGATGGCCGAACCCGAGCTGTACAGTTGCAGACCAAGGATGGCGCTTTGACAAGATCTTTAAATCGCTTATACCCAATTGAAATTAGTAATTAATTTGTACTTGTCATTACAAAGGGGGGACGATGTTGAGATTCTTAGAATTAGTTCCCATTTTGTATCACAATTGACCTTGCATTCCAGATTCTTAGAAACATCTTCGTTATTGTACTGCCCTTGACCTTGCCCTATTGCATTCCATTTATAACCTTGTCCTTTCTTTTGGTTTTGGTTTCCCTTATGGACCTTAGGTCACACTGTTTGCTACCTTGTTTGGCCCTATAAAAGGTGATGGATTTGATGTGTAAGGCAGTCACTCAATTGATTCAGTTCGAAGTAGTTGAGAAGAGTATCATCCTTCAGGGTATGCCTTTGCGCATTCACTGTAGGTGATTGTTTTGCAAGTCAGTAAACTTACTGAATAAATAACCTTGGATAATACTGCTTGCTGATCCCCCGTCTTTGCTTAAACCCCCACAATGTTCTCTACGAAGATCTTGGCTACGGTTTTTGCGTCTTGCGTTTTCATTGGGAAAGCCTCGCTCCACTTCGTAAAGTGGTCGACGAAAACAAGGAGGTATCATTTTCCATCCAATGTAGGGGTAAACGGGCCTAAGACGTCGACTTCCAAACGGTGGAAAGGACCGTTAACTGGGGGTAATGTTCCTAGTGGGACGTTAGGTTGGGGTGTGGGCGGCTTTCTTTTTGCGCATACAAGGCAGCTCTTGCAGAATTTTCCTACATCGTGATATATCCTTTTCCAATAAAAGCGGCTTCGAATTCCTTGGAACGTCTTAGGCTGTGGTCACACCGCCGAATTACCTTGGTAATTTGGCCAAATTCCCTCTTGGTTTTTATTCCGCGAGGTCACACTGCAAATACCCAGGTAGTTGCTCAGGGTTATTATTCCCTCGAAAGATAGCATGGTTTTTTGCCCGAGACTTGGGGAATTATACGCGGCTCCGCCTTCGCGCGGTTTTCAAATGCGAGAGACAAAGTGGTGCTCTTAACTTAAATAATGAGCATATGATTGTACT
>JAHZNP010001502.1:0-19008 GCA_020615345.1 Triops cancriformis
GTCATGAAACCTTTCGTTATTGGCCAAAGCTCGTTGTGGGCGTTGCTACTTAAAATGCCGAGCAGGGGGAACGAACATTTCAGATCACTTGTGTTTGTTTACAATGGAAGAGGGAAGGGATAAGTTCAGAAGGGGTGTGGCCTTTCCAGCAAAATGACAGAAAGCCGGCTTCGAAGCCAGCTTCGTAGCTTTCGGCTTTGGGCTTTCTGGCTTTTCATCGCCTGGGGGCGGCTTTAAAGCCGAGGAGAACTCAAGGTCAAAGCCGGCTTCGAAGCTGGCTTCGCAAAAGCCGGCTTCCGGGAACCCTACCGTGTAGTACACCAATCACTCTGAGAGACAAATAAACGGATACTTTTCTTCTTTCTTTTTACACTGGCAGTTCTGAACTTTTGCGTGGATAGTTCCCCAGTATTGCTGGCCAGGGCTAAATATCGCTCGTTTCAAATTAGCGCTCGCGCTCGCAATTTTTACAAAAGAGCGGCTCGCGCTCTTTTGAATTGTTTCGATTTGCTAGAAAAATGATATAGTTTTACTAAAAATGTTCACATTTTATTTTCAAGGAATTTTGCTTCTCAATTTTTCTTTGAGTTATAGTTAACTCTCACTATGGTTTTAAAACTTCTACCTTATTTTACCGTACTATACATTTATTTTTACCTATAAGTGCTATTTTTCATAAATTTTTAGCGGTAGTTCGGCCATGACTCTCAGATCCCTAACTGAACCTATTTTTAACTAAATAATTTAAGGAAACACAAAGAAACCTAATTAATAATCTTATTATGTTATTTAAAGAAAATTTAATCGGTCTTGGAAATGTTCTTCTGGGCCTTGCCTGCTTTCTGGCTGCTTTTCCGCTTGCCTTGGGTGGCATGCTAAACAGTGTTTTGGATCTTTTGTTTTCCGCCGATCAAGATCCTGTTCGATCATTTGACATCGTCTGTCGATCCGATCCATTTTCCGAATTTTAGTAAAGATCTTGATCCGGATCGATCAAAAATCCCGATCCGATCCGATCAAAGATCCGATCCTTTCATTTAAAAAATGAAACAACGGGGCTTAATAAAATTCGACGGTAAGGAAATAATGTTATGATTTATCTTCTCTGTATTTGGCATAATAATTACCAGTAAAACTCTTCTTCCTATGTAAACCACGCTAGTTACGTCTGAAACACGTTCGCCACAGCGCTTCTGTTATTTTCAACGTTTAGTTTCTGAAACGCAAGAGGTCGTGGATCGACAATTTTGTTAGAAAAATCGATCAGATCCGATATATTTACTAACACAACCGATCCGATCAAATGATCGGATCCGATCGGATCTGATCGGGATCTTTTTGAAAAGATCCAAAACACTGATGCCAAAACGGAGAGAATCGAAACTGACTGTGAAGAGAGCCCTCACTTAGGCCCTACTTATATTTGGTAGTGGCTCTCCACCCGTACGAAAAAATGGGTGTGTTTTACTTGGGGGTCACTTTGGTTCAACCTCGATGGTACTGTAACTTTTTCAGGTTCGACTTAGGTTTTACCTGGGTTAAACGTCAATAAATTGACAAAGTAGGTAAACACTGTGTTTACTTTCGCTTCCACTGTAGTGATATTTACATACAATAGCAGTGTTACTGAGGTAAAACCTTCGTCACACCGCTTTTAACTACTTTTAGTTTACCATGGGTTAGACTTCATTTCACTTAGACTGCAAAGGATCTGTACCTTCAGTATAATTAAGCTTTAGTAGCTTTCTAATGAGAAAAAAATCCTAGTTCTTAATCAATTTACAGAACATTTACCATGGGCCAATGGAACGTTTATCCGAGATCAATGTTAATTGAAAAGCACGTTTAACTTGAAGGTAACGTGTCTTTATAGAATGTAAACGTTGAGTATACCACAATTACATTGGTTGTAAACGTTACGTCATTGTTAGCTAAACCTAACGTAAAATTGGTTTATACAGAGTATTATAATAGTGCTCCCGGGATATCCTTTATCACACCTGGAAACAAAATTACTTAATTTTACACAAAAAAACAGCTTTGGTTATTCATTGCTTATTTGTATTGTTTTTCTACAAAAATGCCAAAGCACCCATACAAATGAGACATAATTTGTAACAATCAACATATGCAACGTGAAATTTCTGTTGTCTACGGCTGTTCTTGCCGTCTTAGAGCCTTCCTTGCGTTTGGACACTTCACAGACATAACGCGCGTTACCTCCCTGTTGCTCCGGCCTGGAAATATACAAGTGACGAAAGCTGAAAGAAATAAAGAGTGTAAAACACAATTAAAATAAGAATATAAGATAAACTAAAATAACTCATTGTGCTTACCGACTAATGCATTAACTTTGCCAGCTTCTAGGACCTTAGGATTAGGATTTAACTTGTTTGCATTTTGTTCTAAAACAATGGCCCCCTTCATTTCTTCTTTGCTGAAAATCATGTCCATCAGATTGTTTGTTAAGAAGTCCATGGACTTGGAGTAGCTTCTCTCATAATTGTCCAAATCGTCCTCCGTCAGGTTGGTTTTCGTGAGCAGGTCCTAAGAAAACATCAATGAAAGGCGCATAAAACAAATTTATTATTAACAGGTTTAGAAATGAAATGCTGTACTTCTTTTGCTTTCTCCAGCCTGCGTCGCAATCTCATGTCACTCGCTATTTTGTTCGGGCCTACTTCGCCATAAACTATTGCAGACAAATTAAAAATTAGAATTAATTAATTTCATTATTTGTTCATTATAAATTACAGTTGAGTTCAGATTAATTAAGATTAAGAATACAAAACAATTTTACTTACGTTCTTGCAGGTTTATGTTAATTATGTTCACGCGGTCGAAAGATGAACGAAGGTTGATCAATTGCTGTTTCAGTTCTTTGCATTCTTCGCTCAGCTTATTATTGTTTACAGCGAGTGCCTCACTTTGTTCCTTTAAAATTTTCAACTCGTTCACCAGTTCACCAATCCCGCGATCTCTGACAGCGTCTAAAGGTTGCGGTGTCGCACAGGTGTCCGACCTTTCCTCCATTAATTTTTCGACACTTGCATCTTCGTCTACCACATCAGGTCCCGGTGAGAGCGAATACAACGATTCCGGTGGTAAATAAGAAATCGCAGAAGCTTCTGGTGGTGTCGAAAACGACGATGCTTTTGCAGAAGACGAACTCGTTGCAGTTTTCACTTGCACCGGTTTGACGAATTCGGATATAATTTTTTTGCTTGATTTTTTTCAAGAACAGTTTTGTTACCTAGAAACAAAAGCGTTTTTAATCAATACTACAAGTACAGTACTTTAAATATAAAATTAATTAGACTTACTTCCAGTTTTTAGCACTTGAGCTAAGAATTTCTCATTTTGTCCCTTCTTGTCCGGAAACGGCCACTGAACATGTCCAACCAAGTTCGGATTTGAGAGAAGGCGTTTGTCTAGAACACATTTAACGTTCAGCACAGAGTAACTTCTATTTTTCTCGTCGCATTTCTGACACCAGTAAACTAAAGCAAACATTTTCGACATGGAAAATTACAGAAAATGAAATTATTTTTCACAAGGATGAGCGCGCGAACAGATGCAAATTTTGATGGCAAATGACGAGAATGTTCCTTACTTCGCAAATAACTCAGCGAAGGTCTCCTGCTTTGTTTAGTCCCATAAGTATTATGTAAAAGGAATGTATTCATTTTTAAATTTCCGAAGTGAATACGCTAGCAGGTAATGTTTACCTTGACCTTTCCCGGACTTGAAAGCCAGCGTATAGACGTACTGTACCTAATCCTCTAGCAAAGGTGAAAATCCACATATGCCAAATGCATGAAATAGCGGAGATTTTGTTACTTTCGTTCCGGTAAAATTGAAAATGTCGAATACAGTTTTCTTTTTGGAATGTTCGTGAACCAACTGATCAAAGCCTTTCAATCAGTATTTCAATTTACGCGGTTAAAACACGAAAGGGAACACCCTTGTCGCACTTGTGTATTTTGCATTGTAGAGCGGTACGAAAAAGTTTTCTTTGACCAGCAAAAGCTCACTAAAGTACGTAGATACAGCCGAGACATTAATATAATACATAATTCTAACACTAACGTAAAATTCATGTAATTATTTAGGAACTTGAAGAAGAGAACGAATCGCTTCGAAAGATGCTTGTAAACCTTGAGCAGCTGCAGGGCATTGTGAATAAAAGTGTCTCAAACTCTCTGGATACATCACCGAAAGCAGATGTGAAATCTGTGTATACATATGATAGTGAAGAGTTACTTCCTATTTGAAAGCTATGAAAGAATGCTAAGAAATTGTGGAAATACAAATTTTTGCATCCTATTTAAAATTTTATATGCAGTCTGTACTGGGAAATAGGACAAAACAAAATAGCCGGAAATGGAGCGAAAGTCACATTTCATTGCATGCAGAATGATTTCTGAAGCTTTCTGAAAGAGTTTCCTCACTCATAAGTCGGGAAATCGGGCAACAATTTTGTAACATTTTATGTGAATGATAAACGTACGAAAATATTCAGTTAATTTATTATTTAAGGTCTTTAACTATACGTACACTGGAAATTACAAGACTTAAAAATATAAACCAATAAATGCAGTCACAAAAGCACTTTCTCAAGTCATTAACACGTGATAATGTACACCAACAATCCGGCGCGTGTTGGAAGCGTTACCCGTGGTGGTCCTGGTGGCACAGTCATGAAGTCCTATAAGAAATAAATATAACAACCTTATTTTTTAAATATGATCAATATTTAAATAACGTTATTTTTTTAATTTTTAACTTAGTGCGCAAAGTACTGCAGTCAGGACCGTACCCAGGATTTTGGTTCGGGGGGGAGGGGGGTATGAAAATTTTTTGGGGGGTTTAAGTATGCATTTTTTTGGGACATTTGATCATTCTCCTACGTTCACCATTATAAAAAACCGGGGGGGGGGGAGTCCGTCTAAACCCCTCCCCACCCCTGTGTACGGGCCTGACTGCAGTATTCCTGAAGTTTAGAGAAGTCTACAAGAACTTCAAGGTTTCTCACAATTTTTGCTATAAATTGCATTGCAATGTCTTCATTTTATATATTGACAAATGACACGGTTGTCATGCGTGATGCAATAACGGTAAATGCAGAGTTTTCTAGAAACCTGTCGTGTGTTTACCAATCCAAAAATTACACAAATAATCAATTAACACATTTCCACACCGTCAAGTACTCCTACACATTAAGGTACACGATACAATATGTTAAATTTTTACCTGACCAAAAAACTGTATACAAAAGGCTAGTCGCAATAAAATTTAGTGGAAGTTTAACCTTTTTCAAACAGAAGTGAGAGTGAGATGCAAGGCAATAACAAAACCGAAGTGTAACTACAGTTTTATCATGGTAACACTACGAGGAAGAAAAGTTTGCGTTTCTACGATTATTAAATGCATTTTCCGTATTAAACATGAACGTAAGAGTTTGGAACAATTAGCGTAATCTGTAAGAAATGGCTTTGGTATGAAAAACTTACAAGGGAAAACAAAATTTGAAAAATATAACACCCAGAGTTTTATCTTCTTCAGACTGTAGCGACACTAAGGTAACACTGAAATTGAGAACTTAAGTACAACTACAATTTTACAGAAGTAAAACTTCGGTTTTACCACTTTGCCAATTTACAGAGGTTTTACTTAAGTATAAGGAGGGTAAAACTGAGGTAACATCTAAGTTGTGAACCGAAGCTTTTTCATACGGGCACCGCAGCCGAGAAGCTTCAGCTTCCTTGCGCTTGCTTTTATACGGTACGCTTCGATTTTGTCTTTGTTTTTATGAATTTAGAGTGGAAAAATTTCTAATAAGCAACCAGCAAAGATAAATAAACATTCCGGTAACTTTTGCGTTGCTTACGGGTGTATTCTATCCAAAATACACTTTAATTACTTGTTTGTGTGTGAGTATGAGAAGCACACTACCACAATACATTAGCAATCTTTTTTAAGAATATGTCGGTAATGAACACGCGACATATGGAATGATTGCATTACATACACGCTGCGTATGAAAACTGTTCACTACTGCGAAAACTGTTATGTGAAAAATGAAAGATGTTTTTCTAACAATTACTCTACACGCTTTGTAAAAACGGACTTCACCGAAAATGTAAATACAATAATGAAAATGAGCCTCAGTCTCACGTATTATGATTACATGCCTTTATATTTCTCACGAATGGGTCCGTTTGGGTCTCAAATACTTAGGCAAATACTTAGATAAGAACACGGAAATTTCAAATAACCGTTCGTTACCCTTGGTTCAAGCACAATTATTCGGACAGTTTCATAAAAATGATAAAAGTTGTTCGATAAATGCGAGTTTAAGTGTTTTATTCTACGAACTATTTAAAGCTAAATATCTGATTAGAAATAATAAAATGAGAAGTTTCCGAGGTAGGTCTACACAATAAGTATATAAGTAAGATAGGCATGAGCACAATCCTCTCTAACTAACGTGGGAATACAAAATGTCAGGTCCTAATCCGTCCTTTTGTCCTGCGTAATGCCTCAATCAAAATGACGCATTTTTTCTGTAAATCCTGCCATTGCCCTGTTTTTAAGGTATCACTGTCATGTTTTGCACAAACGAAACACTGGTCTGAGGCGCGCCTACGAGTTGTTGTTCCCGTTTCTGATGGCACGCAACCACGTGACTGGAATGACCCATGTCTGAAGGCTGGCTCCAGGCCTACGAGGGGTCGAATTACCGCATGCTTCACCCCTATACTATTACTCGAGGGTTAAATAATAAAAGCTAGAAGCTCACAGGCAGTCTTACACAGTTTTAGTAACTAATCATGGCGAAAATGCAAGATTTGAATTTCAGAACCTAAATATCTTCGTTATCATTTCGCACCTAAGAAAAAGACACATATATATCCGGAAACTAGATTTTTCGCTCTTTTTTGTAAGATAAAGTTGTTTTTTGGTGTCCATTGCTCTTTAAGTGACTACAGGCTCCCCACTAACAATCCGCCATCACAGGTTGTAATGGCGGATTGTTAGTTCCTAAGAACTTCAATAGATGTCGTTGAAGGAACTGGAAACTGAATTACTGTCGAAATGAATGAACTGAATGAATTACTGCTTCATAAGAAGGGGTGTCTTCGATCTAAATTATATATTGAAAATAGTGTATTTCTTGACATGGTAGGAAAAAAACACCCTGTGATAGGTGGTGACAAAATGAAATATATATTATTTTATTCCTTCATGTGTATCTAGTAATGGGAACCGTAAGACGGGCGATAGATGGCGTGGCCGTATCCTCCGCCATAACCTCCTCCGTGACCGGAGCCGCCACCGTAGCCTCCGCCGTATCCACCATGACCATAGCCGCCACCGTGACCACCACCGTAGCCACCGCTGTGACCACCTCCGTAGCCACCACCGTAGCCGCCGCCATGACCACCACCGTAGCCGCCGCCGTGACCACCTCCATAACCACCGCCATATGAACTGACTGGGTAGTAGTGGTGGGCTGACGGATAGTGGTAGCTAGTGTAGTAGGTTGGGTAAGTGATGTAGTGGGCGCCACCATAGCCGCCTCCGTGACCTCCCATTCGGTAGCCCTTTCCTTTTCCTTCTAGAGCCACCTGGTCTTCAGCAAAAGCCGCCATGACCAGCACGGTCAAAACCAGCGGCGCCTAGAAGCGGACATATTTTAGCACTTTGTTCGCAGTAAGTAGACAAGTCAAGTTGTTCTTACTCTTACCAAAAGCACTTTCATGGTAACGACTTGTAATATATCACTATAGAAGGAATATTTTAGCTCCACCGAAACTGGAAGTAGACTGTGCCTGGTACCGTGTGGCTCCGCGAATTTATACCGAAATGAGAAATATCGAAAAAGTGAAAGTGAAACTTTAGAGAAGGAAGAAGGCGGTCAACAGTGGTTACGCAATGTATGTTCCCGTTTGTCCTATATATGTATATCGTTGGCTCAGCCTGTCCACTGCGACGTGAAATTGTTTTACTCGCTTCGCGGATGCAGCGAAAGTAGAAAATCAGAACCTCGCCGGGTTAATTTTCCTCATACGTCCTTACTGTGAAACAATTGTTACAATTATGTTTGGAAGAGGATGAATGCCACTTTTAAGTATCTGTGACGTTTGCTGCCCTTACCTCAAATTTTTGTCTTTGAACTACAAGGAAAACTAGAGCGCACGATTTTAATGAAACAGAAAGGAATTGTTTTAAATAGAGGAAGTACTGTGCGTCGATGTACTTTCCCTTGGCCAGCGATAGACGATCGTTTATTTCAAAGCATCGATATATTAAAAAATAAAATAAAGTAAAACATTTTGTTGCTAGATTTTTTTCAGACGTTGTGTAAATTCCTAAAATTACAACTGAACAGCAATCAAACTAATAAACACCAATAGTAAAAAAGTAGGTGCAAGCCTACTCTGTGGCTCGTAAAAAAATAACTGAAAAATAAACGAAAGGAAGAAATATTAGTACTATAAATACGGATAAATTGTATAAAGATAAAGACAATGGACATGTAAAATTATCTATGAAAATCTATCAAATATAAGTGTACAGTAATAAAACACAAACATGTGAAGCATATTTTACTGAATAAAAATTAGATTAGGAAAATTAGAAAAAAAACATTGTCCGAAACAAGTAGGCTACAATGTAAGGCGAGATTCGTATTGAATTTTTGGATCACTTATTTGCTCAGGATTTTTCTTTGATTTTCTTAATCGCGTTTCTTGGTCGAAAACGGATTTATTAAGCATATTTAAGCAAATTATTCGGTTCGTCACGTTTCTACAAATATTTGCGCTTTATCTCTTTCAATCTCCGTGCGTTTGCGATAATTGTTCTAGCGCATGGCGCGGAGTTTCGTCCCCCTTTTGTTCCACTTGCTTTCCGGTCTTGATTGCTCTTGTTGATAAAATCACACGACTTCGATCAGGTACGCTTTCTTTGTTGTCTGTTTTTACGCTGAGTAAAGGAGGTAAGGCCTCCTTGGGACGTTTTTTTACTTTTTTTCTATTTGGGGAAAAAAGTAAATAATGAACGTAATACTTGTGTGCGTTGTAAGGCGTTAAGTCATTCTATTGATACTTGAATTTACAGTTGAATATTTCTCCTTATTGAGCTATACTTTTTTGTTATTCAACTGTGTTTTATGCTACCGTCAGTCATATTTTGTCACATTTTGACCTTACAGCACATTTTAAGTGGAATCAACAACTTCTGTGTGGAAATAGGTAGAAAAGTATTTTTTTATTTGTAAAGATTTATTACGTATGGACTGAAGGACATAAATAAGCAATAAAGCCTAAATCTGTACAAGTCTGAAAAACAAAAACGAAACAAAAGTACAAAAAATCTGAAAAAACAAACAGATTTTTTTCTAAATATATTCTATAAATGGGACCACTTGGGCAAGTGTCCTTTCATACTCGTAATGCAGACTTCGTGGTCTGGATACTTAGTAGACTACAACGCATTTTAGAGCTGAATTAAAATAGCTAGGTGGCTCAATTTCCCCTTTTCAGTGAAAGAATCTGCGTAGCCAATGATCTTTTCTCGTGTAACTGGGATTTGGGACTTTTACCCGCGAATTTCATTACGCTCCACTCATTACTCGAAAACTGTTGAAGTCTGTTGACCTTTTCTACCAGACTAGGCTTGGGAATTTGACGTCTTTTTTTGCGGACTAGTCTCTGTTTCGGAGCACATTTTTGCAGCTTCCGACAATTATTAAGACTCACTGTTTCTAATTTTTTCAGGATTTCTGGCATTCGTGACTCGAAAAATATGAAGGAGACCAGAAGAGATGATTAAGTATACATAAAATTAATAGACAAACATAATAGAAAGCATAAATCTTGTTAGCGACTAGGCACGTTTGATTACTGACCGAAGGTGCCCTTAGACCCTGGCCGTAAGTGCACCGTATGATTTGAAAAGTGCGCCGTCATTTTGAAATTGTGAAGTCAAGAAAGCAAAACGTTTTAAGCGAAAAACATGATAAAGGCATGATAATTTAATCTATCAACCTCAAAAAAGGGAGCACGTCAAATGTGAGTGCCACTTACATATAGAGGAATTTTTTTTTTTTTATTGGTAACCCGCGTAGGCTGACGCCTGTTGCGGTGAACGGTCGGATTTGTACATCAACGCAATACACTATAAACACTGTAAACAAAATACCCAATGCACTGGAGGGAGTATGTACATGGTACATTGGGATTTCTAATATAATTCTAGGAATTTCTAATATAATTTATAATTACTATAGGAAAGTTACATTTATAGGCCATCTTGCAAAAACTCTTAATACTTCATCGCAAATTATCGAAAGTAAATATAAAAAGTACTTCGTAACTTATAGGCATTGTTTTACTTCAAGTTACTTTGAATATTTTTAAGAAGCAAGCCAAATTTAAACTTTTCCTCAAAGAACAATGTCAAAAGCGGAACGCTAAGATTCATTATGGAAACGTTAAACTTCATTCTCAGCGAAAACAAATTCAATACTGTAGAATCGTCAGATTTGAATTCTGTTTTGGCGAGTGCAAACAAAAGAAGTGAACACAAAAGAAGTTGTACTTATGCGCATAATTTTACAAAGTAACTTTCGCATTATTTAAAAAATATGCGTAACTTTTTATTAAATCATCTGTAACGTATACCAAATATAAAAAAGTCGCCCATGGGAACGTTCGGTGCACCGAACAAAAAGGCCATTTTATATCTACCGTCGCTTATCGAGGATTCCATGGAAACATTGCGTTGACGACTTTTCATTTAACATTCAGTTTTTCGCAAAAGCTTTTTGACAGTACAGTTTTAACTGGTAATTTCTAGAATCTAAGGAAGAGTTGTGTTTGAGAAATGGCAAAAATAATTTGATTGTACAACGAGTTTGTTATTTTCCCCAAAAATTTCTGAATTTTGAAAATTTATTCACGCTAGATACTAATATTAACTCTGAAAAAAATATCCAAAAATTTATGGAACAATATGAAACAGTTGTTGGGAAATCGTCAGCTTAAGTCTCCCGTCGCTCCCATTCAGTCAATGTAAAATGAGAAAAAGGGTATAGAGGGATGAAACAGTTTACACGTGGGACAAACCGTACAAAAATCATTACTAATGAATTACGACAGTTTTGGATCTGAAAAAAATTTGTACACTTAGTGAATACAACGAAGCTTTCATGAGAAAATTTTCGTCGAAAAATATTGAACCGTTTTTGCGAAAATAAATAAAAACTGAATTTTTGGCACTTTTTGTAAGAAACGGGTCCTGATTATTTCGTTGTAGCACTCATAATGTGTATCTAAAAGTAAAATAAAAAGTGCTTTTATGTAGCTGACAAGTTAGAGAATAACTCCTCCAAAGGTTTGTTCTAAAATCGCTGTCCTTTTTTTGCACGAGATTTTAAACTCCAAAGGGATGATTTAGTACGATTCGGACACAGCCATTTGCATTGCCTTTTCTTGTTGTGAATGATCATTTTTACGAAATCGTGAGTTTTCTTGCACTGACTTGAGCTAGGATGATTCCTATATCCAAAGGGAGTGTAACTGTGAAGTTTTCGTTTAGATATTTCAAGTTTATTATGTATTTTTAAAAAAGGCTACCTATTAGTTTTCCTACGGCAAAACACACGGACAAATCGCACTACACCCAAGTCCAAATTGTATCCGCGGTATCTTGTTTTGGACAGTCGGAGGAGCCTCCAGTTTTCATGGGTGTTTGGTGTTATTGTTTGTGTTTTTCAAGCGTACAATACCTCATTTGATAGCCAGGACACCAGGCCATCTAACGAGTATACTTTTTGGCTACAGTTTTGTCTCCACGTGAAGTGAAAAATAAACTACAGAGAAATGTCCACACTGTCCCATCCCTCCTCTACAGTGGCTTTAACGACTCTAATGATATGGTGGCACATTGTTTTGCGTAGTCTTATCGGAACACTGGTACATATTCCGTTTTGCTAACTGAGGTAAAAGTTCAGTATTCCCCAATTTTTATTTCAGCTCTCTTTTCTTTAATTGAACTGAACTGCTAGCCCACACATTTTTTTAAGATGTGGTTACTTAAGTATTTTATTTGCATTGCCAATTATACACGGTGTATATTTTTATAATTTACGACCTACGTAGGCTTGCGCCTATTGTTGAATAAACAGCATCTTGTTAGAAAGCAATTCAAGTCAACGCAGTTTCGCTTTAATAGTGAGAAAAATAAACTGGCCGATAGCCTCCATAGCCACTGCTACCTCCGTAACCACCGTAGCCACCGCCATAGCTGCCAGTGGAATATGCAGGTTTAGGAGGATAATAAATAGTCGTCGGGTAATTGTGACTTGTTGAGTAGGTTGGATAACTGGTGTAGCTCGCAGCTCCATAGCCGCCATAACCACTGTAATCACTATAACCGCCGTACCCACTAGAGCCACCATAACTGCCATAGCCGCTGGAGCCGCCATAACTGCCGTAGCCACCGTGTCCGCCATAGCCACCGTAACTGCCGTATCCACCAGATCTATAGCCTTTTCCTTTGGCGGCCTCAGGCCTAAGATCTTCGGCGCAGGCCGATACCACCAGTACCACCGACATAAGAAAAAACTAGAAAAAATCGTATTAAACAGATAAATCCCACCAAACGCTTTTTAATATGTAAGTTGCATAAAATCGCTTACCGCGAAAAATTTCATCGTTGGAAATGGCAGCTTTAGCAGAGCAGTGCAGTCGGGTTTTCTTTTTCTTGGGGACGTTTGAGCTCCACTGACGCATCTCTGGTCAATGGAAGACGCCTTTTATATCACAGGTCGCGTAACTAGTTTCACTTACGGGCCCGCAAGTGAAAGTGAAGAGTTTATCGTGTCAAGTCTTGGAAACGTAAGGTGCTGGCCTTCACGGTTAATTTTTTTTTTTGCTTGAAGAAAGCTCAATAGCACTTTTTCTTTGTATCCCACCTCTGTATGAGATTTTTAAGGCTAAATAAGTGCGTTGTACCGGACAGACCTGAAAATTTGCACATTATAATCGCGAACAAATACGCTCATTAGAGATAGAAGTTATACATCACGACACAGCGATAGGTTTACGTAATACGACACAATAAAGACTTTGAGAGAACATAGAATTTAATAAATATATAATGTTGACTATCTAACTTAAACGCAGGCATGATTCTATGGGGAAATGTGACAGTTACAGCAAAAGGTCGAGGATTTTCTATTTTATGTCACTGTAATTAAAAAATATAAAGATAATTTCTCAAATTTTGAAAGTATCAGTTCTTTTGTAAGACTACTTAAAGTTTGTTTAACTTAAAAATTGATTGAAACTCGGAAATAACGTATAATTGAACAAAATATTATCTATTAATGTGCACAGTTTGAAATGCCTTAAAGGAAAGGTTAGAATGCAAAAGGTTAAAAATAATTTCAAAAGACTATAATGTGCTTCATTTAATGAAAATTTTGTTTTTAATTAGAATGGTAAACTGCTTTGTACTAATTTCATAATTGTAACTGTCAACACATAAGTAGGGTAAACAACATCAAGCCTTTCATGCTGTATGATTCATAAATTTCATCAATTCATTCTGTACTGAATAATTTACGTATGTGCGAGGTAGTTTACGTACGATTATATGCATTTTTCATAAATGTAAATCATTCGTAGTACTCGTTAAACTTCCCTATGCTACCCTAATATTATTTTATTTAAATTTTCTTATTTCAATGTGTTTCTTTGATTTCGACATGTCATGAAGGCTTGTTGAAGCCAGACTCGTTCCTTTCGTGGGAATGAGATAAAAAGCGAATAATTATTGAGCTCCTTCTAACTTGTTAAGCACCCGAAATTAGCTAAAGCTAGTGAAAGCGAAACTTGGTCGTTTGCAAGAATCCACAAGGATCTGCACTCTCTCCATCACTTTCACAATGTGTGTGGCTTATGGGCTAACGTACTTTTTTTGTTGACTTATTGTATTCTCAGGCGTAGGGTTCCCGGAAGCCGGCTTTTGCGAAGCCAGCTTCGAAGCCGGCTTCGAAGCCGGCTTTCTGTCATTTTGCTGGAAATGCCACACCCCTTCTGAACTTATCCCTTCCCTCTTCCATTGTAAACAAACACAAATGATCTGAAAAATGTTCGTTCCCCTTGCTCGGCATTTTAAGTAGCCACGCCCACAACGAGCTTTGGCCAATAACGAAAGGTTTCATGACCATGCAGTTTAAAAACAAAGCCAAAGCCGAAGCCGAAGCCAAAAAGTCTGGCTTCCGTAGCCAAAAGCCGAAGAAGCCAAAGCCGAAGCTGAAGCCGAAGCCGGATTTTGTCGGCTTTTGGCTTCGAAGCCGCGGCTTCCGGGAACCCTACTCAGGCGTAGTTAAAATTCGACTTAACTCTGCTGTTACAGACCGCGAAAAGTTTTGATTAACGCTTTGAATTTCTTTATAGTGTAGTGAAACTTTAAAGGGCAATGGACACCAAAAACGCATGCAGAGATTTTGACAGATTATTATACAACACATTATTCTAAAAATAAGGAATTTTGTTTCAATTTTTCCTGACCAGCCGTTCTGGAGATATTTATTTCCAAACTTTCGGACTTTTCCCGCCATGAAAAGCGTGACGTCACGGACGGGAAAATTCGAATTTCATGGACAACGGACAACAAAAACGCATATAGAGATATTGATGTATTATTATAGTACACATTATTCTGCGAATAAAGAATTTTGTTTCAATTTTTTCGATTTCCTAGCTTCGTTATTATTTCGCACCTGAGAAAGATACACTTATATTCGGAAACTAGATTTTTCGCTCTTTTCTATAAGATAAAGTTGTTTCTTGGTGTCCATTGCACTTTAACTCTGTAAATCAAATTAAATTTCGAGGTACATTTCGGTTGTTAAACGAATATTTTCTAATTGATTGCCATACGACAGAATGAATACATTGTTCTTACTGTTATATCTTTTCATTTTCCTTTTATAGATATTTTTTATTTTATTTTTTTCTTCCTATTTTTCCTTTATTTTGAAGATTTTTGTAAGAAAGGGGAAGGGGGGCGAATTTATCGTACAGAATTCTTAAAGACACTTTCACATCCGAAAGAAGAAGATTATTTCTTCCTACAGGAAAATCTTATGTTTAAGACAAGTTGACACTTTATAACGTTTTACCGAGTTCAATTCGCTTTATAGTCTAATTTTGTGACACTAAAATGTGAAAGCTTTTATGCGCTTTCACACACGAAAACCGTAATAGATTTGATTAGACATTAATGAAAGAAAGAAATGCGGATATCTACAAAGTAAAACCATTTAGTTTAATACACATCAGATTTGGTCGCACGACGTTTCGCTAAACAGGTCGTAAGCACCCTTTAACAGGTCTTAAGCACTTTAATTACTCAAGCCTTTCGAAAAATGTTTTTTCCGCCATCTGACAAATTAGCAAAATTTTAAAGCACTACTTTGGCTGTGGTCCCACTTAGCGGAATTCTAACCCTGGTAATTACAACCCAAGGTAGTTGTGACGTAAATTACTATGGTTATAAATATCCCCGGTCACATCTCGCCTTATCTGTGAGGGTTATCATCGATCAGGCTTTACAAATGGCTATCGATATGTAGCGGCCAGTTCAAGTAAGCTGCACATGCAGAGGTATTTTTAGGGAGTTTGCAGTATAAATTAATTGATTTCGTGTTATTTGCGTATTACGTTTTAATTTAATACTATCGAACTAATGTGTCATGCGAAATCGAATCAGAATTTTAAACGATTTGCTTATTACAGCAGTTTTTAGGCCATTACCCTCTCCCATACAACCGAAAACCGCGCGAAGGCGGTGCGTCAATATGACGTAAGCAGAGCCGGATAACCTTGCTTTTTTCGTGGGAATTGGGAGAGAGGCCCCACTTGGTAAATAACCTTGGTTATTCGGCAAAATAACCTTTCGGTTATTATTCCGACAGGTCTCACTAGAGAATCGCAGGTAGTTTTGTGGTAATTCCAGGGTTATATTTCCAGCGAAAAAGAGCAGGGTTATTTTGCGCTAGACTTGGGTTATTGGCGGCCTACCTTCACATAAATTCGATAGTTTCACCCAAAATGTTTTAAAGATTAGGTACTATGATGACTAACATATTAAAATCAGAATTCAGTACAAAGAAATTCAATGTTAATCGAAGATACTTCGCAGTTTCCTTTTCTTTTTTTAATGAATTTGCCTCTCATAGGCTTACGCCTGTTGCCGGCATTCGTTCTTACAAAAAATGCACTAAATAATAAGCAAATATAAATAAAGTGTAAATCAAAAGTGTAACATATTTAGTAGGTACGGCCTTGATTAGTGTTCTTAAAATTTATGAAACATACTTTCGTTCTGTTCTAGATCACATTATTTCGTTCTGTATATTCGTGCTAGATCTAGATCACATAATTTCGTTCTGTTCTAGATCAAATTTATGAAACATAATTTCGTTCTGTTCTAGATCATAATTTCCGGACGAATCGCTGCAGGCGATCCATAACTTCTTTAAAATTTATAAGCAAAATCGCCCGTACATATTCAATCAATTTGAAACGAATGTTGAATTTCGAGTCTTTCACATGTCTTCGGTGTTGGCAAATTTAGGGTAGTTAAAATATTTAATCAAACGTGCAAATTAATTCGAAATACTTTGGGTTGGAAACAAATAATTATTCCTATGGATACCGATTGAAGGAAACAGTTTACTGGGAGTACGATCGTTAGCCGTATTACAAATTAAAAGTAATTCATTAAATTAGTTCTTTGTAACTAATACCACGATAGTGGCTAGATGTAAGTTCCTGTCCTCTCGCTTAAAACCCTTTTAATGGGAGTTTTGTGCAATTTTTTACTTTTTTTTGCTACTAGTTGTGAGTTACATACCCAGTTATTTGTTCTTTAAGAAGTGCTTCGTTTAAAACTGTTTTCACACTGAATTTCAACTTTAAGTTGGGTTTTCATGGACTTCACTGTGTCAAGCTCGCCGATGAACTCGCCCAGTTGCGGGGGAGGTGAACAGCTCATGGATTCGGAGGTCAACAATGAACTCGACCAAACCAAACCCAACATAATCTATTGCGCGACTTGCGCCAACCCTTTTGAAAGAGACGTACCTGCAGCGAAAAGCTGTAAACCGTGTCGCAACAAGAGGAGTTCGCTTGCTCAAGCTCAAGCCCAAACTCAAGCAAAAAGATCCGCCTCTCCTTCGAATGACCCAACAGAGATGCCCACTCGAAAACGATAAAATTCGTTGGAAGAACCCCAATTTCGCTCGGAACAAGTGACTGCCACAATCCTTGCAATTAAGAAAAATCAAGAGCAGATGGCACTACAAATTGCAGATCTTCATAATCAACTGAAGCAAGAGAGCGAAGAAAAGATGTCACTGCGTGAGTTAATCGCCTCGCTCGCCGATGAGGTTAAGAATCTTACTGATGAGCTAAAACGGCACACAGCATCAAACCAAACCATTATTGCACCCTTGCCTGATGGTCAAAGCACTTTTGCTCAAGTTCTCCAACGGAGAAGATCAAAGCCTCAAAACAAGTTGCCTGACGTTTCGAGGATCCCCCCCATGAACCAAGAGCAGAATAAACAAGAAGAGGATCCGGTAACGCTCTTTATTCAACAAGAAGACCCGTCCAAGAGGAATGTCGACATTCCCAGGAATGACCTCCTTAAAGTCATTGTTGGTGATCTATCCAGAGCTTGCCCAAACGCCCCAAAGCCCGTACTTGCAGGCAAAACCCGCTCTAACAGAATCGCGCTTACCTACAAAACGAGGGAAGAAAAAAATGCATCAGAAAACATGTTAGAGTCTGCCAGCTTGCCAAATATCGGTCCTGTCAAAATCGTTAAGAGACACCCCAATTTGTCGGTTGTGGTCCACCAGCTTCCTAGGGACCAAAGCTTGCCGGAGATATGCGAAGAAATATCAGTCAACAACTCCAACTTGGGAATTGCCTTCCAGCCCACCCACGCGAAATGGTTAAATCCTGATTCGAAGAAGGCTTATGGATCTATTAAATATATGTGCAAATCAGTCGAGGAAAAGAACCGTCTTTCAGCAGTAGGCGGAATTTTCGCTTTTTATCGCCTTGTCCAAATT
This sequence comes from Triops cancriformis, assembly GCA_020615345.1. Lineage (NCBI taxonomy): Eukaryota > Metazoa > Arthropoda > Branchiopoda > Notostraca > Triopsidae > Triops > Triops cancriformis. The sequence goes on from JAHZNP010001502.1 coordinate 18,164, forward strand.
GAGAATGCCGTTCCCCCTCCGGTCACCCAGTGTTTTAATTGTCAAGCTTACGGCCACGTATCAGCGGCATGTCGTGAGAAGAATCCAACCTGTGGCAAATGTTCCAATAGCCACGATACTCGAATTTGCAATGGCTTATTGAAGAAATGCTCAAATTGCAAGGGCAACCATTTCGCTTTTGATCCCAGCTGCCCGGTGCGTGTAGCCGAGCTCACAAAAGCAATTAACAATGACAAGGGGCCCAAAAACACCTAGGATGTCGGCTCGGTATCAGCTTTTAGTCCAGAATATAAGAAAAAGCCCAAAACAACTTACTGAACTCATCCGGGAGGCGTCGCGAAGGAACATTGAAACGATCACTGTAATCGAGCCACCGCAAAATATCACTTGTGGAAGCATAGGAGGATTTGACCTTATCAGGTCATCCCACCTTTACGAAGGGGTGTTACTTCTCCGAAAAAGAAACAGCCCATTTTATGTTATTGAAATATCTGAGCTTTTCATTGCACTTAAGTTACCCATGACCAATTCCGGCCCCCAGCATGTCATTTCTTTATACCGGAGGCATACAACTGACACCCTGACCTTCCTAACAGACATCTGGAAGAAATATAGTAATGTCGGCCCGTTAGTTTTCACTGGCGATTTTAATGCCCACCATTGGCTGTGGGAGGATAAAGCTCCAGATTTGGCGGGAACACAGTTATTTGAGTTTGTCACGGAAAATGATCTATCTCTCCTAAACTCATGGAATACTCCAACTTTCAACAACGAGCGTGGTCACAAGTCCTCCATAGATCTTACGTGGGCGTCGTCGAACATTCTGCAAGAAGTCGATTGGACCC
>JAHZNP010001503.1:0-19002 GCA_020615345.1 Triops cancriformis
TACAAAAATTTTAAGCAGTAGAAGTTACAAACACTAATAGATAAAAAACAAAAAGGTTTTGTTATGTAGTTACGTCGTATTTTTGTAGATTTCCATGGGTAATTGTAATAAGTTTTACGAAGACTTTAGTATTAAGTTTTATAAAGTTCACAGTAGATTTCTTTACAAGAAAAAGTGGATGTTAAAAATTCTGCACAAGACCTTTTTTGTAAAAATACAACTTTTTTTTACAGTGTAGAGAAGACTTCACCACAGGAAAAATATTACAGAATAAAGGCAAATCGGTGTACTAAAGGGGACAACTCGAAAATGCAAAGTGACAGTGAAACGGCCAAGTTAGCTAACACCACCCCGCGGCTGTTCAAATTTGGGAATATCTTATAGCCTACTTCGCGAATGGTATTTTTTTTATCTGGATCATTCCTGGGCTGGGTGAGAGATGATTCAATATACGGACAATCCAATACACGGCAACTTTTACAAGCTAAGTCGAAAAATATAAGGCTTTCTATATTTAGACAAGTTTCGGAAACTACAGGTCTGCAATAAACCTTATCTAGAATCACATTTGTTTACTGATTATTGGGTTCTTACAAATAAACGTGGATGTTAACCACGCACGTTAATGTTTATTAAAGCCGCCTTCATTAAGCTTGGCGTTGGCTACGTGCATGTTTTCTAAGTATTGATAATTGGTGCCGTCGTTGTTCGTTATGTAATGATGTATAAACTATAAATACAAATAATTGTAGACGTAGTAATCTATATTACGCAGACACAGAGCTAAAAATTGCTCGTTTTTCAATGAGCGCGCTCGCTCGCGCGCTCGTTTCAAATTAGCGCTCACGCTCGCAATTTTTAAAAAAGAGCGGCTCACGCTTGCAATTTTTAAAAAAGAGCGGCTCACGCTCGCGCTCTTTTGAATTGTTTCCGTTTGCTAGAAAAATGATCTAGTTTTACTTCTCAATTTTTGCTTCTCAATTTTTCTTTGAGTTATATGTAACTCTCACTATGATTTTAAATCTTCTACCTTATTTTACCTTACTATACATTTATTTTTACCTATAAGTGCTATTTTTCATACATTTTTAGCGGTAGTTCGGCCATGACCCTCAGATTCCTCACTAAACCTATTTTTAACTAAATAATTTAAGGAAACCAAAAGAAAACTAATTAATCATAATCTTATTATCATATTTAATGAAACTTTAGTCTTCTTTGACCATGACACGTATAAGGAGAATTTGCGAAAGTCAATGGAAGGGCCAGGTTATTTGAGCGAAGGTAATCCGTTTCGTACAGCAGCATTACGATACTAAGGCCACGATGGAGCCAACCTACTTAAAGCCCATTTACATTTCAATTTCGGAAACGGTGACAACGATTATTCCGAAACGAATGGTAAAGCCCTGCTAGATTTTTAACATGAAGTACCGTCTTTTAACTCTAGGTGGCGTTGTTAAACGAGCGTGCGCTCTTTCGGTTTGCGCTCGCGCTCGCAAATTTTAGAAACGAGCAATCGCGCTCATCGCTCGAAAAATTTCGAGCGCGCTCGTTTTAGCTCTGCGCAGACATAGTGCAGACAAACTAAAAAAGTTCCCGTGTATTGGATTATCCGTTTATTGAATCAGCCAGTCTCTCCTGGCTAGTACTAATGTCTCGAGTTCCTTGATGGGAAACATTCTTCTCAGGGATTTTATTTATTTATTTATTTATTGAGGCGTGACCCTTGGCGGTGTCAGCTATCCCATCCCTCAACGTTAATCTTTCATTCCTTTTGCGCGCTTTATACTTGCTTCTACTCAGAGCTTCCCCCAAGTCCTACACATGGAAATGTGGCGCCACAATACGGGCAGTTAAAGTTTTTAAACTTTATTGATGTTTGCTTGAAAAGTACAAAATTTCAAAGAACTCAAGCACAAATTATAGACTCCATAAGGTGTTTACACAGGCGCCTTATACCCTTGGTCAAACGCCCTGCAAATTCTAAACTTGCTGTTTCTTTCTTTTTTACCCGCAGGTGGCAGTACATTCCGGGCGGAAAGTCAAGATTTTGATCATGAAAGACATCATTTTAACTTGAACTTTGACTCGAGCTTGAACTTGATTTGTTTTGGCGCTTTAGTTAGTGCTTGAGAGGTAAACATTCATTACTGAAATGTGGAGTGTAAAATATGGGCCGCTAAGTAGCGCCGACTTGGCCGTGCACAAAAAGAGATTGGACGAACTACGGCATTGGGTCAAGCAGCAATCATTTGTAAGTTAAATAAACACGACTATTTAATTTTAATTAATTTGACGCTAGAAAGTCATCTAACACCGAAAAAAAAGCAAAGCTTTTAATTGTCATTTTATATTACCGTCGTGTTCCGCATAAACACTTGTCAAAATGAAACATTTTTAACAGTTAAAATCTTCTATTGACAAGAGTGGAACTCTGTTTATTTATTGCAGGCTCCTGGTTTGTTAATTGTACATGGTCCGGCTGGTTGCGGCAAGACAACTTCAGTGAGAATAATATGCCAAGAAGCAGGTATTGAGCTTCTGGAGTGGTCAAATCCGATTTCCACATATCCGCTTAGCAAGTCAGATGATTTCTGTGATTCGTACCAGCGATTACATAAAGGTACTCCCTCGGGTCTATTTCAACGAAGTCGTTTTATTGTTAAATAATATTATGTCAATGAAAGTTGACAATCAGATGACGCAGTTTTGGGATTTTCTGCTTAAAAGCAGTCGCTATTGTGATATCACTCTTACCCATGATGATTGTTCTGCGCTTACAATGAAAGAGGGATGGTCCCAAGCGTTTGATACTAAAGATACACAGACTGGAGCAGTGAACCCTCAGCAGATTATTTTACTTAAAGATCTTCCAAATGTGATTCTTATGCAGCCCAAAGAGCTTGGAAACATCCTAGAGTAAGTAAAAAAAAATACTTGTAAATGGGTAAAGCGAAGTGTGATTCAAAGTTGTTCAGGTAATTCCAAACTCCTAATTGTTTTATCCACTTAGGCGATATTTCTTGTCCGCAAATTCTCAATCAAGCTTGATCCTGATTCTCACGGACTCCGAAGAAGGAAGAAATGAATTTTTACGCCACTTCAAGGTTCCACCCCGTATACAAACAACATTAGTCAAGTAAAATGCGTGGTTATAAACCGTCTGTCAAACTTACGATTCTACTGTTTTTTTTACAGGTTCAATCCTAGTGCTATAACACTCCTTGTGAAAGCATTAAATCGAATCGTAAACGCCCATAACAAATCATCCTTAAGGAAGACACAATCAACTCTATTTAGGCTAAGCTCTGAGCAAATCCAGCAATTAGCGACAGAAGCTCAAGGTGACATACGTTATGCTGTCAACCAATTAGAGTGGGCTCATCGGGACGAGAAATACATTTCGAAAAACGTTAAACCAGTTCCCAGCCGCAAAAGAAGCCAGTCTTCATCAACCCCGCCATGCAGCCAAAACCAAGAGTCGAAAGACATGGTCTGCGCTTCTAGTCGTGATGTTTCTTTAGGTTTGCTGCATATCGTGGGCAAAATTCTGCACTTCAAAGGCGATCTGGACGCTCGAGCGACGAGTATCGCCCAAGAAACTTATGATAAAGCCAGTTCTTCCCTCTCGTCTGGCACTTTAACGCTTTTTCTGCAGCAAAATTATCTCCAGTTCCGCTCAAACATTGAAAAGGGGTCGGCGACCATCGACATTTTGAGTCAAAGCGATGCCCTACTTGGCCACAATTTTGAAGTAAAATGACGCCAAAATATAATATAATCTCGGAAGATTATTAATTATCCTTTTGCAATAAATGCAGAACATTGCTACAGTGGAATCTTACGCATGGTGGGCTTCATCTTTAGGAGTAATGCGAGAAGCTGAACATGCGGATGTGACCTCGGGATGGTGTCCTGTACGGAAATCGCCCTATAATGGTATCGTTGTCCAAGCCGCAGTCAAGTTAGCGAATTTCAAAAGAAATTGCACTGGATTCACGTGGAATTACCCAACTGACATCCTTGTAACGGAACTAGTGCCATGGGCAGCTAAACTGGGACATGTGCATGCAAAAGAATTAGGCGTTTTTAAAGACGTCCAGTACGAGAAACAGTAGGATCTTTTCCTTGGGTGAGGGTTGATTTTAACTTCTTTTTTTTTTACTGTGAAGGTTCGTTGAGTTTGAAGAAATGGAAATGGAAGAGGAACGTGGCATGAACGTTAGTCGCCCTGGAGTAAATATAGTGGAGCCGGTTAATGAAGAAGAGGACGAAGAATATGTAATAGAAGACTACGATGACCTAGAAGAAATGGGAGCAATGGGGAAAAATTTTGAAATGGATGGAACAAATGAATAAAAATTTTATAAGAATTTTGATAAGTTTCACAATCTTAGCATACAGGCCACGAAACAAAAATGGGGTCAGTATGTCGCTGTTCACCTCAAGAGAGATAGATTTTTTATGCTTTATAGGTCGTTGGTCACGCAAGACTCTTTTCTCCGGCTTTACTTGCCGTTAAAAAACTTGAGCCTCACCATTACTAGAACAGCGAGCACTCCGAGAAGACCATGAAATATTTACTAGCATATTTTGTCACTTTTGGGATCCTTTACACTCGAGCCGAGTGCACACATGTAACTTAAGCTAAGCTCCTTAAATCCTCTCGTGTGTAATCGTGTTTAATTGTCTTTAATGTGTCGAAAAGGACGAAGGAGCGAGTTACGGAAATGGGATACAGGAATCGGCAGTTTCGGGACCAGGTTTGCTTTTAAAGCGCGATCCCTTGCGACAGTTAGTTCAAGAAACCCTTAGTGAACTTCTGAATGTGTCGATTGCAAGCAGAAAAGCTTTTACACCGACGAACGGAGCGTTCCTAAAAGCCAGTGGGATCAAAACTCGACCAGTTTTGGATTTTACAAGTAAAGTGTTGAAAAATATTTAAGGTTATCACATGTAACCTCTTTTACATTGCCTTACTTAGTTTAATTGAATTCCTCTGATATCAGAAGGACATTATGTCGCCGGAAGAAGCTGTTATGATATTTACAAAGAACAGCGAGCAACCAGATCTGGTGTGTATTTAATTCATCCCTCGATTTTAAGCCATGGACCGTGGAAAGTGTATTGTGATATGGAAACAGACGGCGGAGGCTGGACTGAATTCCAGCTGCGGAATGACGTCGAACCGCACGAGAATTTTGCGAGGTCGTGGGAAGATTACAAGGTACGGTAACGCTTATCATTTTCAAATCCGCAGTACATTTTTATCGCAACATCTTAAGTGTTTTTTTATTTTATTATTTATTTATTTCGTACCAGTGTCATAAGTGTTTTATTACATTTAGAATATTTCACATTTTTATTTGGTTACTGTATTATCACGGGTTACAATAACAATAGGTTCCTGCGTTGTTTAGTGCGCTTTACCACTAGTGTTATAATTCTTCTACATGTTTTGACTTAAAAGCAGGGGCGTCGCGGCGGGGTATTTGGGGTGGGGGGCGACCACCCAATAATTGTTCAGAAAGCAGAGTCGGCAACATTTTTGTAGTCTTCGGTAAAACTTGGAAATGGAAAAGGTGTTCAACTACTAGATATTATAAGTACTACTTTAATAACTTTTTCAACACTATAATATTCGGTAAAAAAATTCATAGTCCAGTCGGTAAAATCGTCAAGTCTAGCCAGTAAAATCCACCTCCCACACAAAGAACCCCTCACGACGCGCCTGCTAAGGAGGCATGCAAAAGCACAACACGGGGGAATTCTGTATTGAACTCCCTTCTGTGAGTAAAAAGAAAATTTTAATAACGCTTCGTTTGATAACATTTTTAGGTGGGATTCGGTGACTTTGACAGGGAATATTGGTTAGGAAACATTCTCCTCTGGGCACTCACTAACTCAGATAATGCCACTCGTTACGAACTAGCTATTGATTTGGAAGACTGGAGCGGGAATAAGCGCTTTGCTCGTTACCCCTCTTTTCGGATTGGTTCCGAGGACGACAAATATAAGTTGTACCATCAAGGGTCCTATTACGGAAACGCGGGCGATTCTTTGAACAGCCATAACGGACTGCCCTTTTCTACTTTCGATGTAGATAATGACAACCGAGATGGGAATTTTATGGACCGTAGCTGTGCCAGGCTTTACAAAGTACTCCTCATAACGTTTTGCGGGGAGGAGAGACAAGTTTTATTATTTTATTTTTATTACTATATAGGGCGGATGGTGGTACGGTAACTGCCACGATGCCAATCTGAATGGATGGTATCTCATCGGTGATCACCGAAGTTTTGGCGATGGAGTCAATTGGTACGAGTCGATTCATAATAGTTTGAAAAACTTTCTAAGTCTTATGTAATAGGTACTCGTGGACAGGTTATCACTATTCATTAAAACAAACGCGGATGCGTTTTAGACCACAAGGGTCTGGCCCTGTGCAAGTGGATGAGGACACTTTTATTGTAAGTGCGCGTCAACAGCGAGAAAATCGACTCACACCTGATGAAATTTTACTTCGAAGTGACATTAATAAGTTAACGAGGCCCTAATTTAGTTTCATTCTGATTTATTTATTAACCCGTATTCAAGAAATACAATTCTTGTCAACCAAGGACTGAACACAACTTTTAAATCATCCAGCCAAGACGATTCGCATGAGCAAATTTCGGTATCTTAACTTTCATAGGAGTTGTTGCAGCCCTTTTAGCAAATCATTAACATTGAAATTAACCCCCAAACAGCAAAATTTTAAGGCATAACAAGGATTATCTCTCAAAGGACTACTAAGTCTTGGCCTTTGGGGTAAAGCTGCATGTGTCAGTGCACTCTGTGGACTTCTCAGAGACAGGAGGAGGAGTTGAGGTGGGTGGATTAAGAGGTAGGTTGAGAGCTTTCAAGATGTCTTCATTGGTGGCGTGATCCGCAGGATTCTCCTGACGAAAATGATACAGCACTTTACCACCTTTGTCCACTACCAAAAGGCCACCGTTTTGGAAACCGTCGCCTTTCAAGTCGCCAGTAATTTTGCGTTCCTTGGCTCTACCCATGGCGTCTCGGGCGATACGTGAAATCATGATTTGAAAAAGGGCGAAAACGCCAAAACGACGATAACCTAATGCAGCGTAAGACTTCTTACCCTCGTCTATATACAAATCTAAATAAAAACAGTTTCGGTTGTTCAACCCTTTTTTGTGAGTTATAACAGTAAAATTTACCTCCCTTGAAGAAACCACCCTGGACAAAATCTTGTACTCCAGTTTCTTCCAAACCAACGCCGGCCAAACGTACGTTGGCTGCACTAAGCTGAGGAGCGATCAAACTCAGCTCTTGTGAAGCCAACCGACAAAACACTCAGCCGAATCTTCGCATAAAAAACAGAACGCATGGACGATCTGACCATAGTGAACCGATGGAAACACTCTATAACAGATTTACAAGTAGTGCAGCATAAGTAAACGGGAAAATACATGGTAAGTACACTTACTTGTCCCGTTGACACAGATTTAATTAAGTTGCTCGCTAACTTCGATGTTTCCATTTTACGCGTTTGTTTACTAATGTTTTCAGCTGGGAGTACTGAGTAAGCGCTTGGGTGTTTCGGCAAGATCTCAGTCGTTTGCTCTGACGTCACGGCACTCACGGCTAGGCTGTGCAAGTAGGATGGCTGATACGGAACGCCCGCATCCCCCCTCCCCCCTAAAAACATGACCGAAACAAACTGTCCTATGCTAGCGTCCCATATGGAAGCCCCGAAAGGACAAAACTCGGGAACTGTAGGAAGTGTACATATGTACACTTACAGAGATCTTCTAACTACTGATTGCTTTTAGCTTCCGTTTATTTCGCGTGCTCGCATGGATGATAGTGTCCACTGTCCAGAACATAATTCGAGATCACTAGAGCTGCAGATCCCTGGGAGGGAGGGGGGTCGAACGCACCCGCTATTGCCGTCCTCGCATATTTTTTAGAACTGCTCGCTCGTTCGCTCGAAATGTAAAAAATCAGCGGGTCATACTCGTTTTCAAACGCCATCTTAAGAACATACTAATAAAGAATATAGCGTAGCGTTCCACAAACTTTTACTCCTTATTATATTGATGTGCAGCGTAAAGCTAAAAAGAATACTAAAGAAGTCACTATGTAATGGGGGAAATAATTAAACTCATTAAATACACCACCAAAGTTATAATTTTTTTACGAAGCAGATGTGAAGTTTAACGTTAATAGACCAGCGAAAAAAATAAAAGGAGCAAGCGCTCTACTTGCTCGCGAAATTTCGAGCGCGTTCATTCCAGCTCAGCTGACAACTCATCTAGAAGACTCGCTTGAAAATCATAACGTGTATTCTCTGGATTACAACATTTTTCTTTGCTATGAAACACACAAACATTTCTTGTTTCTTCTAGGCCACTTTCCAATCACAAAAAAATGCCTTCAGGTGTCCAAACACCCTTCAACAAATCCACTTTCCATTACTTTTTTCAATGCCTCACTTTCGATCGATCCTTATTCGGCCGTTAGTAGACACTCGAACGGCTCGATGTTCTAAAGGATAAAGTTCGTTCGGTAACATAATTTTGCGGCCGATTATATGTAGCATTACCAAAACTTGCGCAAGAAATACATTCCCGACTAGCTGCTTCAAAAGTTCTTCCACTGCACCAGTCTCGGTAACAGGTTTCAACTGATGCGGAAGTCTTGTTCTAATTACAAAAGCTGGGATGTGAATATAATTCTCCGGCAACACACGTAACCTACAAAGATACAGTTAACTCCTGCTTAAGCACAAGGAACTTTCATTTTTACTTATCAAAGCTGACGATGTCGACGTTTCCATAATCCACAAAAAGGACACTCGCGGTTTCTTTGCCTTCGCTGTCCACAAGTAGGTCCTGAACCACGCTTCTGTACCAACTTTGGTCCTCTTCAAATAACGCACAACAAACACAGCCTTGCAAAAATGTTTGTGTGTATAATTTCTTTTCGCGTATCTACACTCCATTACCTGGTCTGACATTCTGTACTATTGGAAACGTATGTCCCTCGTTTCTTAGGGTTTCCGCCATTGCCTCAAACTCAGGAAGGCACCTATTTAACTGTAAAGAACGGTGATGTGTAGGCAATGAAAGTGACCAATAAAATATTGGAATTGATTGTATATTAACACTTTCAACAGATCTGTTGGTTTACCTGCATTAGAAACGGAGCAAGATTGGCGTCCGCGTTCGTTGTAACATCAAAAGGAGGCAAAGGTTGAAGCCACACTTCATTAGCGTTGGCTAGGGCGGTGACTAGAACAGTAAACTTCGCACCTGTCATCTGGGGTGGTATCAAAGGCTGAATAACCGCTTTATTTTCTTTGTTATCCGTAGACAGAAACACTCGGGTTTCAAAATGTTCGCTTATGTCCTAAAATTTCCATAAACTTTACAAATAACATACACAAAAGGCAACAGGTAATGTCACTTCCATGGAAAACGAAAATCTCAGGATAACGTATTCGACAATATTTTGTTACGCGAAAACAAAAGTCTGGGAAATTTTACCTCATCTACCGAACAAGCTTCCACACTGCTTGAGATTGACACGTCTACATCTTCATCGACGCAGCCCAAGACTCTACCTTGCCCAAATTGGAAAGCTGGAGATGCCCATTTAGCCAACCCAGCACTGACAAACAATTCGCCAACATCCTGTCCACTGAACATGACCAGATTTACCTACAAAATTAACAAAGGAAACTTAAGTCTAGTAAAGAAAAATATGTGTTAACATGTCCAATAGTCGTGACATACGCGCTTAGTTTCTTCGTGCTATATTTTATCCCAGAACTTTATGGATATCTACTTATTGGTGATTCATTTATTTGTACTTAATTTAGAAAACCAACTTACTTCAGGAATTTCTTTATTTTCTTTAGTTATAACGATGCACTCATTATCCACTATCGTCTTATGCAGAAAATCTAAGCTTTCATAATCCCAACAGCTTCCCTTTGCCTAAAAAAAGGAAACTCGATTATTTCCAACACGAATTTTCTAGTAAAAATAAAATCTTAAAAAATTTCTGAAAGGCATTGTAAAGTAGCGGCTCACCGGCAGTACGTTAAACAAACAGCATTTCCAGACTTGTACAGGTACATTGCTGAAGAACAGTTTTGTTCTTAAATGTTTCATATTCACGTCAATCTCGGTTCCATAGTCCGCTAGGCGCACGCCAACTTCTTCTTCGCCGTCTTTAACCTAGGATTCCACAAATTCTACACCTCCCATATAAAATATGCGAGTGTGTTACTAACCTCAAGAATCTCTCCGCGATACCAATGTCCATCCAATACATACTTCACCGAACATATTTGGCCCACACGCCAGTTCTGGTTATGTTCTTGCGCTTCACAACGTTCCAACTCAGCATGCATGATATCTTTCATTTCTGCTGTACGTTGAACTAGTGAAAATAAACATACAAAAAACAGGTAATATATATTAGTCTGCAAAAATATTGTAAATGTGCATTTGGAGTCATTAACCTAAGAATTATGTTCGAAAATGGATCACTGCACGTACTATATAATGTCAAGGGAGGAAAGTGGAGGGCATACACACAGTATAAAGGTTGTAACCACACAAATGTAACATTTATTCTGTGGGCATACATATCGAAAAAGACCGATGAAATACGGGTTTCCAGTAATGCTTGCCCATGAACTCTTCACCAGTAACGTAGAGTCATTACCCGTTAGTGAAAACAATAAGATCAAGCCACAATAAAATACATTGCTCTCTTAAAAGACTTCCGACTAACCCATTGGCGTGACCGTTCCCAAATGACAACCGTATCGTTATTTTGAGAATTTCCTTTCTGGTCTGTTGACAACTTCCTTCGTGGGACTTGTGCAATTTGTTAGAACAGACACTAAAATTATTTTTTTTCTAGTGCCTTTTTTATTTCGACAGTTTTTAGGATCTGAGTGAAAGCCGACTTTCTATAATACTATAACTGAAAAAAGCACTGGCAAAGTGCCTCTTTTCTCGCAGTATCTTTGGAGATAATATCACGTAAGTTGTCTCTGTACAGTTAGGAAAAACAACGAATATCTTATTTTAATAGTACCTGAGCAATTGTTTCCATCTTTCCAATTGTTTTCAAACCTAACTTTTCATTGTTCCCAAATGGTAACATTCGCGGTAAGTGTTATCGTTTTCGTAGCTTTTCTGCATTTAGTCCCCCCCCCCTAAAAGAGAAGCAAATTCCAGTTCACTGGCTATTTTCACTGGAAAGGACAATTTCGAGTTCCTAAACGTGATGGCAACCCTGTATAAGAGCCCGGCATATGTGGTACGGATTTACGTAAACGCCGTTTACTGGTAAGCCGGTAAGCCTTAAGCGAAGGTAAGCTGGAATATTACGCAACGACTTGGTTTCCACTATAAACATTTGTAACTGTCTTGTGCAATGATAAAAACTAGCAACGAACGCTTAGGTTCTCTTCCGGAAAAGACATTTCCGGAAAGCACAGAAAACATGAAAGAGAACGAATATTGCACCCAGTATGTTCCCAACTGGGAACAATAAACAGGTTTGTAATTGTTGCTAATGTGCTATTCAAGGTAAAATACATCAAATCTTACCGGAACAAATTATGCCACATAATATAAAATACCGAGGCTACATTATTCCAAGTTTCGAAATATTCCCCGTTTTATGCAAAAAATTGCTCGATTCTGGAAGTCTCAGAAAAAATGGACAGGAAAGAAAAACGATTAAACAACGTTCATCTTCTGTTCTAATGAACTGCCACATTTTTACGCATAAGGCTGTCTACTTAACCCGAATAAAAATCCACAAAAAAAATCCTTTTAGCAAACCGATGCACCTAATGGGTTAATACGAAGGATCTTCAATAATTTACTTCGGTATGGACAGCCGCTGACCAAAAATATTGATGGCCGCTGTGCTACAATAAAAGTACACCCTAATACAATAACCTCCCTTTTGTAGCCTTTTTTAAAATATATAAATCCATTATGGGCTTCCGCTTGTTGATGTTTCTTTTCTAACCGTTGTATATAAATCTGTGTAGTGTTCGTTGTTCTTACCTTGGACTTCGTCTTGAAGGTAAATTATACCTTTCATATCTACCCAGGTAGGTACAGCCTTAAAATTTCTTTCCTCCCAATTTCCATTTTTTCGCCAATACGGCGGCGGTATTTCAACTTCTGAGGCAACAGGTTGTGAACAGGTTAACAGTTCTTGCAATTTTTGTAGACCAAGACCGGGATTCGTTGATCCTTCCTTAATTCCATGCCTATCAACAAAATGATTAAAAAGCCAATTAATAACTGAAAAAAGGAAAACCGTGATATTTTTAAGCGTGTATGATAGCTAAAGTTGAAAGTTTGTACCCTCTAACAGGCAGGGCGAGTCCACTATCTAAGAGCTCTTGATTTATGGAATGGGTTTTCAAAAAACCAGGTTCGAAAGCTCCACCTTCATGCCATACATCACAATACAGGTGGACTGGAATAGACTCATTAACAGGTTCGCCTTTCATTTCCAGGAAACAATTTCTGATGAAAGAATTTTGGACACTGGCTTGCAGCTGTTCTTTTGCCAAAAAGCTCCACATGCTACCCCCAGCGGGTTGTATCCCTGCTAAGTGAACTTTAACTGCAGAAGCTGGGTATTGCTTGAGGTCATCTGGCAAGGGATACAATTTCACAGAAGGTACGGCGTTTAAATTGCGTCCAGCATCTATGAGAAAAATTGTCGCTGTGCCCTTCTGCGCTTCCTCCATGGCTACGATTTTAGCTCGCTTCCAAGGCTGCCTTTCTTCAGTCTTGACCAAACACCAATCGCCAACTTTCCATTGTACGGATTCTTCGGTTTCCTTTAGCGTGAAAAGTGGCAACGAACTCATCATCCTATAAATAAAGGCACACATAATATTTTGTTTCAAAGAAAAACAAAGGCACTAATGCATCCATCATTTATCTAGTTTATACTTTTCGAGGTCAGGCGAAATGTCACGAACTGAAACTATAATTTCGCTAGGTGATTGGCAATCCAATATGGTGACTTCAAGGCGGTTATTCGTTTCATGGAGAGATGTAGTAGTCTTGTCTGCCCCCCCTGTCATCTGCCTGTTCACGTTTTTGAGAGAACCTTCCATCGCCGGTAAATCTTCTTGACATCCAGATATTTCTACCGACGAGTACTGCGTCTGCAGTTCTGCAAGCGACTTCTGAACTTTCTCCTATGAAAAGATAAAAAATAAAATAATGCAGCGAAGTTTTTTACACAACGAAGGAACTTGGTTCAACTTACAGTCAACCTTTCGTTGTCGCATTTTTTCCTGCGACTTCCTGTCATTTTGGGACCTTTTTCTTTCGTAACTGTCGGCCTAACGTACCGAATATTGAATGTTAGTTACTGACGGAAATGTCGTGTTATACGAAAAACTTGCCTTTTCAATTCCGAGACAGCACAACCTTCGTCAACGAGCACCTGATTGATGGATATAACATTTTTCTCTCGACACACGCCTTCTTGAAACGGCGACAAGGTAACTACTAGCTGGAATTCCGTCGTGGGTTTAGGGAAAAAATTAAAAGTCCCCACACCGCCTTCTACTACTCCACTGATTTGAACCAATACCCTCTTTTCGAACGTTAATTCTTTAAAACGATCAACAGCAGACGTAGTCCACGAAAGACCTTCTGGCTGGTTTCGTAAACCGACTGATTTATGAGATGCTGGTCTGATGTTCGCCAACTTACAGCAAATTGCCTAGGACACACAAAAAAACCCTCTTTTAAGTAAATCTAGGAGCGCATTTCAAAAACAGGCTAAAAACTGCATAACAAAAGGAAATAGTGAGACGAATCAAAAGAATAACGTAATAGTATGAGTTATTGTACAACATGGATACAAACGTTACAGTAGACATTCCATTCAAAATAAAAAAATGTTAGTTCCGATGTAGGTCGCTTACATTGTGAAAATATGTTGTAAACTAATTTCGCGAATAAAATCCTAAAAAATAACCACCGGAGTTATGCGTCGCCAATGTAGTATCTTACCATCGCAGGAAGTTCCAAGAACTTGTCATCAATCGTTCGTAATTCCTCTATATTTAGCGCTTCCGAATTCCCATAATCCACATAACGTACCACTGCTGATCGCGGATCCGTCACGTTTTCAATCTGGGCCCGGTACCAAAACCGATCTGCTGAAAAGCGAGCTACACAAAGCATTCCTTTACGTGGCGATAGAATCGACCACATTTTGGTGATGTTCCCTTGATTGTAATGATGCTGCAAGGCGACAGTCAAGTTGTGTAACTCTTCTCCAGCGGACAACTTAAAAATTAACAGGAATAAAACACATAACTTTTTTAGGAGGTATACTCCAGTGTAAAGCATAAGGTTTCAGATGTTTTATCTGTCAACACATGCATAAATATTCCAATATTATTTTAGAATCAAAGTGCACTGCCCCTTACCAACTGGACGTAAAATTTACAAGGTGTAGATACGTAGCAAACTACGCCAACTTTTTGTTCACCGACTCGGAACTTGCGAAATATTGAGTACTTCTTCGTTGGTTCATGCCCCACCAGCTAAAAGACGACTCGTCAAAGAAAAAATTACAATGTTAATTATATGCATAGAGTTTAAACAAAAGACGAAGTTATTACATGCATAGAGGACGGGTTCCTCAATCGCGCTATTCCCATGTGAACTAATGTATCACGCACGGTGACTGGACACTGGTTCTGCTGCTTAGTTGATCCCGGGGATACTAAATCAACATAATGCAACGATCCTTCTTTTCTCACTTCTATCATGGTCAAAATCTCACTGACAAAAATAGCAAAACATTACATTAAATTGTAAAGTTATTATTGACAGTAAAAGTTAAACTTATTTTCTACTACGTGAACAAATTTACCTTCCAAGCAGTTCGCTAAACCAGCGAACATCATTAGGATTCCAATCAACGCCTTCTCGGGGTATTATATCATCTAAGCTGCAGTGTAGGGCAAAAATTGACGTGGCTAACAGCGCGTTTGACAAATCTCGAACCCTTACAGTTGAGGGGAAAATTACACTTAAATGCCTTCAAAATTTTCATAATGCTTACACTGAAGCCGAAACTTCAAATCTTTGTCCTGTATCGACACATTGTCCTTTAATTAACTGGGAATCACATGACGATTTGAAACCGGTCTTAAACTCATTTATGACCCTTAATCGCCTCCATTTGTCATTCGATTGGTTCCACATCCCGTAAACCTTATCTAAAGGTGTAATGTAAGCTGAGTATCAACTTGCGTGGCTCCTGAAACTTACTAGGAAGGATTTCCTTGGGCGGAGGCTTCGTTAGAGCACATCCGCCCCACTTTCGCATGTTGTCCATTAAGGAACAGTACGCTAATTCATCTTGTACTCGACGAACATAAAATTCAAGCGGGCTCACTATACAAGTAACTCTTACTAAATTTCCAGGAATTTTTGATGGTACTGCAGGTGACGAAAGACTTGTTGGAATGATCGTTGTCAGATCGAACAAACCTAAACACCCAAAATATGTCGGTACTTATTGGTGAGGACGTTTTAAACGATTACTAGAATGTCTAGACGACGTTGCAAAGGGCGCAATTTCAAATTTTTTTTCTTCGGAACTTTCCCAAGTTGGCACTTCAAATAAATCAGAATGACGTATAACTCCCGTGGTGTAAATAATTGAGGTTACTTGAAGTTAGTTGTACTTCTGGTCCTGTGACAGGTATTTTGGGACTTGAGATTTGTTGCAATCGCTTTCTTTGTTCCGTGGATAGGCTAGTTAAAGGCACAACTTCCAAAAACTCCGCCTCACTGTTCCCTTTCAGGTTGAACAAACAATCAAAATAGCTTTCAATGTCCTGTAATTCCAGCCTACAGAAAAGAGAAAACGGCAAGTTAGTTATTAATGTGGCAGAAATGTGTACTTATCATTGTAAATTACTGATAGCTTTGAGGACAGCCAACACCAGGAACGACTAATTCGAGCTTTTCCTCCGTTTTAACCATTACACACACGGGAGTTGACAGTTTTTCCTTCAATTCTGTAAGAGCTGTGCTCACATTTACAGATCCTAAAAGAGAAGCATTGAATTAAACAGGCTATATTATTTTTTTTTTGCCTTTACGCTCTGTTCTATGTTTCGGCTTGTATTGTTCGTTTGCAACGTTTATCCCTTCTACTCAAATTAATGAGTTGTCAAACATGCGAAACTTACTTACAATATTGTTACGTAACTAATTATTCATGAAGTCACCCCCGTATCCAGTGGGGTTAGGAGTTTTTATCCCCCGGCCTTCCCCTTCTGAAACTTTTTTGCTATAACGGTGAACATAAGAGAAAACCCAAATGGCCAAAAATTTTGCATTGCCCCTCCCCCTCCCCCCTTCCCAATGAAAGCCTGGGTATGACCCTGTGTATAGTATTTTCTTTAACTCCATTTTATTAATTGATTTCACATTTTTATACTCACTAGTATTTTTATCATTAGTTCAACTTGTTTGGCCTAGTTGTTCTTACCTTTAGCAGTATCTTGCACCGGGGAAGTAAGGATTTGCTTCAAAAATTGCAATTCTTGTTGACAACTTCTTAGACATTCAGCTCGCTCCTTTAGGGCACGGGATTTCTCCTCGAAAGTGTTCTTTATCTTCGTTAATGCCTCTTTTTCAACTAGTTGAAGAATGCCATGACACTTGACGAAATAACGCTGGGTTTCATCAGCAAGTTTTTTCCAATTATTTTGGCTCGAGCTGTCCAAGTCTTTGACAGCCTTACAAAAATTAAGAGAAATTTTAAAGAAAATTAGATCAGCTTTATACCAATAATAAAAAATCGCCGGAATTACTTGCATCGAAACACTCAATGCTTTAAGGACTTCTTCAAACTCCGACTGGAATTCGCTGAGTTCTGCTCTACATGTAACATTCTAGGAGTGTCAAGAAATCTATAAGTATTCCAGAACCACAATGTTTCAAGATTACTTGTTCTTCCAGCTTCAAAGGAGTATGGCCCTTATGACTATCAAACAGTACGCAATTGGCGCACATCAACTCGCAATCATCTTTGCAAACATACTCAATTACACACTCCGGATGTGCATTGCAGAATTTAGGATAACAGTAGCCATCTGTACGGTTTCCGCTGTAGAAAGAAGCATTGGTTGCGGGCGTTTTCGTATGCTTATTCATTGCGCTGTGAGAGTGGACCTTAAAAACAATAACATTTTATGAAGAATCCAAAAACATTCCGAAGAAACGTAAGCGAAGTAATGTGAATGGACACAGTCAGAATTAGAGACAGTTAACATGAACTTACTTTGTTAAAGCAAAGATCACAATAGGGAGAAGCACAATTCTGACAGTGCCACGGCGCTACAGCTGACAGACATTCCATACACGTTTCTTCTACAAGCACAATTGACTTATACAATGGGAAGGATTTGAAAATGTATGGAGTATACTTGACAAATAAATAACTAGTGTACGAGAAAAAAAATCAGTGGATACCAGAAAAATTTACTATCGAACGCAAATTAATGAATAGGGTATAAAGGAATTGGTATACAAAATATTGTGTCATACCTGGTTTAGAATCTGACGCAGATACAGACGATTGCGCTGCGACACCTCGTGCACCGAGTGACGAATCTTTTGGTCTCACACAGTGCAAATCCGCTCCAGCAGGTAAAAAGGTAAACTTCGGTCTAGAGAGTAAGCTATTTCACGTGAATACAAATTTTTAAAGCGACCTTACTCTTCTCGCAGGAATTTTCTTTGCTTGGATTCTAACCAACCAAAGAGATAATAGTTTACATCAAGGTCTGTATCAGTTGTGGGGAGTTTTCCGTGTAATTCTGTTGCTTTCTCGCAAAGCGGACAAACAAAATTGACGGTTCGACTGACTTTTCCATCCGTGGAATTGAGATTTGCATAAGCTCTCCGTATACAGCTGAAACACACTGAGTGACCACATTTTAGCAGTACAGGGTGACGACATGTGTGCAGGTTTTTAGAATCTGTAAAAACATGGGACATATTGTGTCAAAATTTTAACAGATAAATTTATATAGGGGGCCTTTACCTTTCGATGAAAAGTGTACTTTACAGCTGGGACAGACAAGGTAGCCTGCCTTGATTTCATTCGTTGAAGGTTCTTTGCTCATTTTTTTCACATTGCATGGGGCGTTCAAGCCACAAGACGACAGGCGACCTGTCGAGTAAGCTGGGCAAGTGCAAGCGGAGGATGTGGGGATGTGTGGTGGTTCGTTCAGTTGTTCTGCAGGAGATGGCTGCAGTGCTGCTGGCGCGGGTTTTAGGAAGTCTGTAGTGAGATTTTTTGTTGGATTGTCAGGGATTAATTTCATAGGAAAAGTAAAGTTTGCTGTAGGCAGTGGCGTAGCAAGGTCAGATGGTACCAGGTGCGGAATTTTTTTTGTCCCCCCCCCTTTGATCGTATTTTTTTCCCGAAATTTAGGAGTCGGTGATATGCTCATTATTTACAAGCTCACATTTTAGCCGAAGGTGCTTCGGATGGGCGTGGAGCACGTTCGGACCAAACTAATTTTTAGTAGCAAATTTCAAGGAAAACTTAATTATGCAATACGCAAGTAGAAAGTTAAAAACTGAGGAAAAGTGTCCGGTAGCATTCATAAAACAGCATAAAGACTTCAAAATCCACAAGCTAAGAAACAGAAGCCATTAATTTATTTCAAACGTGCACGTTAGCTGTCTGTTGGAAGGAGCCCATTAACACTGTCCGAAATTGCCCTGGAACCATTTTCAATTTAGAAAATGAAAAACTAGCATAACAAAGATTTAGAATTTTAACTGTTAATTTATTACATTCTGTCAACTTGTTTAAGAGTCATCTTGAGTAAATAAATTGGATACCTGTACGGTTAAAACCACAACTAACATGAAATTGGGA
>JAHZNP010001504.1:0-18987 GCA_020615345.1 Triops cancriformis
CCCCCCCCCCCCAATGTTTTATAATTGTTTATTACAAATTATTAATTGGATTTTATTATGATATTTTACTCTTGTATAATCATAAGAATCCTGTTGCCAATCCTCGCGCAGTTATGAATAACCTACCAAAAATATCTGGGTAAAATTTATATCAAGTGAGCTGTTTCAAAGTGATACGTACTCAAACATGAGAATTTACCTAAAATACAACTTGGTTAAATATTTGTAGTATTTTATGCTTTTTTAATTGGTGCCACTTAAAGAAATTTGACTGTCGCAATACATGACAAGTTAGCGTAAAAGGAGTTGGGTGGGGGGGAGAGGGGGCGCTGATATTCTCTTTGCCCTGGGCGCCGTTGACCCTCGTTACGCCTCTGTTCACCATCGTGTTTCGTTTACGATCACGCTTGCATGAGCACATGGCAGCCGCCCGTGCAACTTCCGCAAACAGATTTATGCATAAATGACGTGACTAAAAAAGTTTTTTTTTGTTGTTGCGTGTTCTCTTCTTTTTCCATCTTTTACGTTACAATAGAACAAAGGCCTTACCGTGCATAAGCTCAGCATTCGTCAAAAAGAAAAAATCGCAAAAAGACATCAACACGAAGTCCATATTGGTGGCATTGACTGCTCGCGTTGAGTGGACGTTTCGTCAAAAAGTTTGTCGTACAAATGACGTCAACAACGTAGTAAATTTTTAAAAGTTTTATTTTCTCGTTACATACTTGTCAATGATGTAATAACTCCTTGCTTGTTATCCATAAAAAACAAGAACTAAAACTTTCAGCCTTCAAAATATGTAGCTCCAGAAAGCATATTAAAATGTCAAATTGTCGCAGAAATGTAAGGTCTGCTCTGTTTATTGTTCACTTAAATTCGACGTAAATCCCTCAATGTTTAGCAAATTTTTTCACGAAAAAGTGCTTGTAAAAGAAAGTCTTCCTTCTTAGTTATCCCATCATACAATTGTTTTCGTGGGGAATGTCAGGAAAGAAACCGTAATTTATTGTCTCTTTGACTTAAAGTAAACACACCAGACAATGGGTTTAACGGACTGAGTGCCCTGTACTTAGACCAATAAAAGGTGACATTGAAAGTGTAAGGAACGAGGTTTTTTCCCCTACAGTAAAATTCCTCTTATTTTGTCGTGTTTAAACCGGCCGCCGCATTAAGCGGCCTTGGTTTCGCCATCTTTCTTCACTTTTTCGTCATTTCCTCCCGCGAGTCTGCCTTCCGTTGAGACAGTCTAAAAAATAAAGTGCACCGCACTTAAAAGGCAGAAACTGTAATAACTTATCTGAGAAATACACTAGAAGTGCAATACGAGTTACGTGTCTGCCGTACATTTTGGGAAAAGCGGCTTGATATTGCTGCAAAACAAGAATTGGAATATACAAAAGAACAAAAGTCACCACTTATTTAGCTAAGTTAAAAATATAGTAATAAATGCACATTCACATGTTCTTACTTATACTTTACATTATACACTTCTTACAATTGCTATTTTTTCCGCTTTTTCGTATTACCGGTTTTTCCTTACCAGCACAGAGTCCGTTACCGTACAAACCGAAAAAGCGCGCTATTGTATTTGTCATATCTTACAAAAAGACAAAGAACACTCCTATTGTTTTAAACAGGATGATAACAAGTTGTTTACTGTTGCAGTGGTAAATCATTCGTGGCGACCGCCACATCTTTGAAAGGTAGAATTAGGCGTTCAAACTCCCTTTGACTAGTTCGAAGATTGGACAATTATTCCCTTGGCAGAGCACAGGTCTTTGTTTTGTTCGCTGCTTGCCTTGAGGCTCAGATAAACGGCGCTTTTTCATTGCTGTGGGCTCTCTACCTAGACCTCTTACCTGGACCATAATCTAGAAAGCTGGCTGGCTGACTGTCTTGTTCCAACACGTACCACCAGTTCCCCACCAGCTGCTCAACGTCGTGCAACAAAGTTCCGGAGTACTGCTGTGAATTTTTACCGTTCGTTTATACCAGTAAACAACTGTTCAAAAATTACAACGTGCAGAGTACTAGACGTGTTCAAAAATTCCTGTCCATACGCACTATATTTACTAAAAGCAGTGTAATTTTGAAGGTATACAGTTACTAGTGACGCAACTCTAACGACAGTTACGTCCATTTAGTGCTCCGAAGGATTAATTCCCCTAACTGGACTTACCAACTAAGTAAGTTGGGCTGGTATGATTCTTTGTGTACTGACTTTACTCTGCATGGACAGAGTTAAGTCTGCTTTAATAGCCGCCTAGTTAATCTGAAGGAAATATCTTCAAGTTGTATTGACCCTAAGCTTTAGCTTGTGTGCCCAGATAGCCTTTGGTGGTTTGGCCTCTGGTCGCTCTTCTTTTCCTCTCTTTGAAGCCTTTTTTCGTCTCGCAGACCTGATTCACACACAGCTTTCTAATACTTTGCCACATTAGATGTAGTCTTTCACATTAGGTGTGAGACGTTCAAATATAGGTCTTCTGCTGAAGAGAAAACCCAAAGGGCTGCTGCGTTGTGCTGGATTGGGGATAGCAGGCTTGCTGCTGTGGTGGAGTTACATAGTAAGGAAGTAGGACATCAGGACGATGGCCTACCTTTCTCCTCGTTTTGGCTGTTCACGTGAGTTTTAGGAAGAGAAAAGGAAAAACAGACCACTCGTTTGGTAGACACCGTAGCATGTTGATGAAGAAACCAACATCTGACGGTTTTCGTCCATTTTTCGATCATAGGGCCATTTGCCCCACCGTACTGTACTTTTTACCAAAAGAAACAGCAATTGTTTAGCTTGGCTGATTTTCTGTCCACTCACTCACCGTGAACCGCCCAATGCGGTATCACCGTTAGTCGTATTTCAAGGTCCAGTTGTTCGCCAATTTGGATTAGACAGTTTAACCCTTTCTCGGAAAACGCTTATCGGCAGAGGGTCAACAGCGATAGTGAATTTTCTTTTAATATTCCTTTCACTGTAGACTTTCGCTAGTTAGTAATTTGGATGAATGGAAAGTTCACAAACAACCCTTTCGCTACACTTTTCACACATTAAATATTGACTGGTGGAAGACAAAAGACCAGGCGGCCTTTTAGAGAGTTGTGACAGAGATGGCGGGAAAGTTGTGCAATACTAGAAAGCAAGGGCCATTAGTACACCTGTACGTGGACCATCTTCGCGTTTCTGGGCGTTCTGTTGACCTATTTCCATCTCATGCTCTGTAGCCTTCCCCTGGGTGATTCCGGGTTGGGCATGTCCACTTCCCTTCGCTCTTTTCTCTTCGTGGTCGTTCTCAGCTGACGGGATTTTCTTCTCACTGGTATTTGTTTTAACTCCACTAACTATCGACATATGGAGACTTTCGGACTTTGTACTTGTTTGTTAGGGTACACCAACCCCTTTTTCGCCGGAAGTCAGCTGCTCTGTGCTTTTCCAGATAAAAGTATTGCAAATCGAAAGTGCCCTTGCTTGACATTGGCTATTTATGTATACTGCCTTGAAGAATCAAATTACGTCCAGTCACCCTTCTCTGTCTTCTGCGCAGTGTCTGTTTCGATGTGCTTCATTTTCCATCCATTTCTTCTTCATTCGTCTGCTATTTTCGAATGAGTCAAACATATTCTTGCACCACCCGAGTGCTTGCCCCGGCAAGATCATGGTACCGTTAGTGAAGGTCGCAAGAATTTCGAAATTGCTTGACCTGCTCGGATTATTTAGCATTGATGCATGCATTCCATGGGTACCTGTCATATTCAGCCTATATAATTCGAAAAATGTTAATTTGCTCTTGACTGCTTCTCTAAAATTAACTAACTGGTTCCTTAAAAAAAATAACTCTTTAAAACGACGGGAGTAGAGATCGCTACCGTCACTATTACATGCAAGCTTCTGGTTTGTGTGTGTGTTCAGATAAAGGGTTATCAAGATTCGCCAGCCATACCAAATGTGCCGCCCTTGGCGAATGGAAAGGAATGCTGGCGAAACTTGGTGTTTCGCGAAAACTTACTTTCAAGTCTCTTGTTCAGCATTTTCATAGTTTGTAATTACGTTGTACCCGAAAATAATGTTCATACTGGAACACCAGATTCATTCGAGTTTTGTTGTTGCGCAGCATTGTATCTCAAATTCGCCCAACTTGTAGTCTTACTAAGAAAATATTTAAGTAACAGAATAGATGACAAAAAACTCAATTCATTTTTAATAAAAGTTAAGAAATGAAAACCTTTAACTCGTATTAGTTACCAGACTCTTGCATTATTTGCAGCACTCGCTTTTTCGTTACATAATCAGCTTACATTCCGTACATGAAACCCTTCCTTTTCATACATTATGTTGTAGACATTATTAACTCACTTGCATATAACACAAGCTACCCGATACATACATAGAGCACAGTTACTGGTCGCATACATTCTTTGATAATATTGTTACAAAAATTAAGTGGGAAACGTCAACTCCCCAAGACTTTCGGTCTTTAACCATTTTGTCCCAGGAGACAAAACGAAAGTCAGTGTTTTTTTCCTGTCATTCTGTCACTTTTTCCTACTTTTTTCTAATGGCATTTGAAGCCATGCGTAGCATACATAAATACAACCACCACACAGGCTACTGGACCATGCGCTGGATGTGCTTGGCTGTACCCGATGACTCAGCTGTTGGAAATGTTAATGAATGACACGGGCAAGTTTAAACGAGCCTCGACATGTCTTCCTTGGTGGAAACCCAGCGAGCATTCGATTTCCGCTTGATGGTGCAGACGACCATTAGCTACCAAGCCACGTTCTCTGTTACAGTCGAGTTCTTTTCAAAAAGTTGAATATCATGGTCCGCGTATCCAGGGTGAGATTATTCCCTACAGTTGAATCTTTTTAGTCCGAGGGGGGTGTGCGTTTGTACACAGGGAATTCGCAGCGCTGTGGTTTTACAAACCAGGGGGGTTCTTTTACCTTTTACTTTCTCTACCTTTGTCTACCTTTCTCCCCTAAACAGCCGGATCTCGGTCTCACCATTCTTGACCCATATACGAAGAAAAATACTCGAGGGGTAAAGGTTCGCTATTATTCAAAATTGCCATCGTGGAAAGTGATGGCCTTGTGCTCTTGGGGAAATTTCCGAGCGTCTTGATACCATCGGCGAGTGTCGCGAGCAACGTCCTTGACATTCTTCTAGTTCCGTGGGTTACTCCACGTTCTCCACGAAATTTGTCTGATCTGATACCGACATCTTACACCCAAATCCGCAATTGTCGGGGCCACCGGATTAACTTTGCGGTTTTGTTGCCGAAAACCGGAAAGTAGGTTAATGAGATCAAGGCTAGTGAGGAGAAAGTTGCGTCAAGATGGAAGTGATGAGGCTGTCTTGATTCTGGGCTGGGATGCCCGGTGTAAAGTACGCCTGCATTCAGGCGACCGGTGTTGCTCGTTGAAGGTAGCATGGTAGGCCTAACAGCGTGACGTCAACAGTCGAAATTTCCATCTCTGAAAGAAGGGCGGAGTAACTGCGTCCGGGAAAGAGTGAAGAGAAAGGGAAGTCGAGCCGAGGAGGGGTACGACACTCCATTGCTCGAGAGGAAGCTTAGGTCGAAGGACGCATAGTGCAGGTAGTGCGCGACCAACTTTCCGTGTGAAACGTTAAAAGTTTTCCCCCTTTGCGTAAGTGAAAGTTGTTGTTGCAACTTTCCTCGTGAAACAAATTTTCCCGAATTTCATTACTGTTTTCCCTGGTAAGGACTTGGACTAGTATTCAAGGATATTTTAAAAGGATAATATTCAAGGATATTCTGAAGGATAATATTCGAAAGTGTTAATGATTTCCTTTTCTATTGTGTTGCAGATTCATTCTGAAGTCCTCAACTATGGGGCGGGCCGGCCATAGGAGGTCTGGCCTTGCCAGAATGGTACCACTCATTAGCGCATCTTTAATGTGCTTTGTCGCCATAGTAACTGCAGCGTCCGATAGTAAAGAATTAGCACGCAGTATTATTGCGGAGCGCGAGTTTTACAACGCTTCGTGTTCATCGAAAGATATCTGCAAAATCGATAAAGTAAGCGTTTTGGGATGATTTCTGTATCACCGTGCTAATCTTAATGATGGTATTTCGTGTCTGTAGGGTAGTCGGATCAGCGACGTACCGGACTGGAAAGAGCGCAATTGCATGTGCGACGATCTTTGCGCGACGTACGGCGATTGTTGTCCGGACGCTAAATCTTACAAAGCCAGTGAGCAGAAGGCAGCTGTCGACAGGTTTAAGTGCATGGTACGCACCAGGTTCGGTGGTAGCATGATGGTGGCCACATGCCCTGCCACATGGAAAGACGATGCAACTCGCCAGTCGTGCGAAGCGGAATGGAACGCTTTAGAAGTAGCGCGTGACCCGCTCTTCTCCATGCCTGTGACGAGTAAAACGACGCGACTGACATATAAGAACGTCCATTGTGCAGCCTGTAATGAAGATACGCCAGAGCCCAACGCACAGGGAGAACCCCAGTTACGCTTTTGGTCGCCGCGTCTCGAATACCAGGGCAACGCCAATCCCTTTGATCCCCGTTTGCTGAATGCCAGTTCACGCCTGTACTGGAACGAAAGGGAAGAATCTTGGGGTATGGATTTCCCGGACCGCTTCACGAAGAAAATCGACTTTGCCAAATTCTTGCTGCAGCCATTTATGCCCGAAGATGTGCAGTTATTCGTGCGACCTTGTCGTTTTTACGAGGGTCGTTGTCCCGACAGCTACACCAACGAAGATACCAAGACCAAGTGTGAATCGTATACCTCGTTGATCTATACGCATAATGTTACCTACCGCAATGTACATTGCGCTGTCTGCAACAACGCCAACGTGGACGAATTGACGTGCTGGGAGCAAGTGTATGCTCGAGATTTCAGACCCAGCTTTGGCTCTACCAACGCGTTTGCCCTACTTTTCGATCTGAACGACGCCGATGGCTCGGGAGAAGTAGGCAAAACGAAAAAGTGTAATGCAGCGGAAATGTACGATCCATTTGCCAAGCGCTGTCGGCGCGTGCTATGTCTCGGGACAGGACAGAGCTATCGGGAAGGCAAGTGTATTGAACAGACCACGACTACCTCAACTACTACTACTACCAGCACCACCACCCCGTCCACAACGACTCATCTTGCCAATGTCACTCTGCCCACAACCCCACCAACTTCCACCACTTCCACTTCAACGACTGCTGGGAAGTTGCCTAGCAGCACGACAACAACCACGGAGTACGTGCCTGTTGTTTTCCCTACTGATGAAGAATTCAATCTACCGGACGAACGAGAAGAGTCGGCTCCCTCAACCACTTCTACAACGCCAGCGAGTACCACCGCAGCTTCGAGTACGACAACGAGCACGCCTTCGAGTACGACATCAACGAAGTCTATCTCGACAGCTCCTACCGAAAGTACGACGATGGGTAGCACGACTGCGCCTGTTTTTGAAACCAAACGTAATTTCACCGACGCGACGACTGATGCAACGATCGCCTCCACGACAACCACTGAAAGCGGCACAAGCACGACCACCAGTGCTCCAGTGGAAAGCGCTAGCCCTACTTCCGAATTTAGCACCTGCCCCAAATTTCTCTTGGGCAAAGATGAAGTGCAGTTTGGTGAAAATGGCACAATGTACGTCTCCGCGTACGACAAGACGTTCAACCCGGGCGACTACGCCAAGCATGAAGATGGCGGCATTTTCATTTGCGCCCTGGGAGTGACCAACGTTCCCAAATTCGACCCCATCTTGGGATGGATTACCATTGCTGGCTTGGGCGTTTCGGAAATTTGTTTAGCTGTTCATATCATCGCGTCTATTATCACGCCAGATTTGCACAATTTGTCCGGGCGCAATGTAGCGTCCTTGTCGGTTGCCTTGTTCGCAGCTTATGGTTCCTTCATGGCGGTTCAGTTCGTGTCGCCGTCCACCGAGCCCAGTTACAACGCAGCTTGCGTAACCGTTGCCGTTCTCACGCATTACTTTTTCCTGGCAGCCTTCTGGTGGACGTCGGTCTTGGCATGGGACGTGTGGCGCACCTTAAGACTGGCAACCGTTGAATTACGGGCGCCCAGTGGGAAGCAAACGGGGAAATTTATATTATATTCTCTTTGGGCTTGGTTGGGACCGGCCTTTGTTGTAGCAGCTGCCGTTGTCGTAGATTTCGTGGATTTGGGCACCTTTGTCGTGCCTCCAGAATTTCATCCCAATTTTGGGAACCACGTCTGCTGGTTCGGTCAAAGGAAAGCGTTGTTGATCTACTTTGCAGCACCTCTGGCAGCCATTCTGGGCGTTAACCTCGTTCTCTTTTTGTTCTCGGCGTACATGATCAACTCGACGACGACCAAAGCACCTAGCTCCCCGGCTTCGAGCTCAAGCCACTCGCAATCCCGCAAACAACTTGGGTTGTATGTCCGTTTGGCATTGTTGATGGGCTTGTCTTGGGTCGCCGGATTGGTCGCTGGAGCGGCAGACTTGACACCGCTTTGGTACGTGTTTGTAGCCTTGTGCTCCCTGCAAGGCTTGTTCATTTTACTCGCCTTCACGTGCAACCCGAAAGTAATGCGCTCTTTGCGGAATCGCGCCTATTGTTGCGGAGGAATGCGTCGCCGTCGTCCTTCGTACAAAGCAGCGTTGGTGGGCAGCGGAAGTAACACGGGAGGCAACCGACGATCCGGACTGGAACCGAGGGATTCCCACGATTCGCAAGCTTCGAACACGTCCAACACTTCGTCGTCATCGTTATCGAAAACTACAAGCACATTGAGCAGTTCTAGTAGCCGTTAATTCGGAAGATCTTTTGTTTTCTTTTCCTGAAAGTATGGTTTGAGTGCTAGTCGGCCTTTTTGTAAAGGATTTCTCCCTTTGACTCTAGTTTGCTTGCGTTTTCTGGAAAAAAAAGCTTAAAGAACAACAAATTCTTCTACTTACGTGGGAAGGAATCTCCGTTTAGACTTTGTGATATAGTCGGATTTTCTACACTGTCTATCTCTGTTGAATTTCTTGTGTAATTGTGTGCTAAAGAATGTATTCTGTTGAATTGATCGATGTAACTTCAAATAGCAGGCTGGTACCGAAGCTAAGTTATGCTGTAAGTTATACCTTACTTTTAAACAATGATCTTGACGAGGGAGTATCGGGATTTAATGCGAAATACTCCTTGATAATAATGAACTTTCTGAATACCTTATTTTTGTTGGGTTCATATATTTGTATACTTTGGATATGCATTGTAGGCACACTCTAGTGCCATAACGTACAAAATAAAAAATGTATATAGTTTTAATGTGTTTGCCTTTTTTTGATTGGTCACATCAGGTTTCCAGAATTGAAGCAGCACGAAAAACTTAACGGATGTAATATAGGGGTTAAATACGACACATTCTTAGGAAGGTTTTGACTAACGTGTTTCAAACTTGCGTTAGATGAACACTAGATAAGATCTACGTACCGTAAGCAATTATATTTTGCCCTACTTCAGAAAAGAGGCACCGATACCCTTCGGAGGGTAATGCTAGTACAAGTCGGATCACACGTATTGCGTTTCAGATACCGCCTACGTAATGACAACATTCAGTTACAATAAATGAAAAATTAACTGACATTAAATGGAAATTTCAAGCCGCTTTTAATTGCATGGGTACACAAAAAGTGACCCAAGCCCTAGTAAAAAAAAAGTTTACATTCTATGCAGGTACAGTGTGCAGCAGTTTGCTTCTTGATTTTTTTCCTAAAACCTAAAGGGGAAACCTCCAAGTCAATACATTTCTTCTTGTCTTACGTGTTATAAAGCTCCGCCCTCTTAGAGTTTGTTTACATGAGATCAACTGGTGGTGATGTTTTGATCACATAACTGACTTCTTGAGACCGTTAGATGGTTCAGTAGAATGTCTGCCTCTGAAAAAAATGACAAACCAGAGGACAATGTCAAGAAATCGAAAGATTTTAGATTTCATCCCTTTGTCAGTGGGATTCAAAAAATGGCCTTGTATGAAACTAAAGCAGTAAGTTGGAATACAAGCTCAAAAAAACAATAAGCTTACCTTAATATTTTGCTTTCTTTCCGTTCATCAGCGGTTCTATCTAGTAGGATCTAATAATACGCAGACAAGGTTTCGGGTTCTGAAAATCGACAGAACTGAACCTAAAAGTTTAGTGGTTGTGGATGATTTGATGGAGTATAGCCACCAAGAAGTAAGGGATTTACTGAGTATGATAGACGTCGGCAACAGACCTCGTCAGAAAAACAACCTTGGCTTTACTCGAGCAGTTTCTGCATTCGGTATCGTAGGTAAAGATGATTAATGTATACCTTTTTGAAGAAATACTAAGATTGTCAGTTTAGGTTTTGTCAAGTTCATGGAAGGGTACTACATCATCTTAATAACAAAGCGACGTCGTATAGCCTTGGTTGGTTACCATACAATTTACAAGATAGAAGAAACAAGCATGGTTTACATTCCCAACGAGTCCGTTCGCATAGCCCACCCAGATGAAGCAAGATATGTTAAGCTGTTCCAGAGCGTGGACCTCTCTTCTAACTTTTATTTCAGGTTTCTTTTTGAATATCCGCTACGCTACAACTTAATATACCTTTATTTCCTATACAGTTACAGTTATGATTTGACCCATACTCTTCAGTACAACCTAACCCCACCCATAGAATTACGGCGAAGTTCTCAAAGCGACTGCGAAGAAGTCAAAATCAGCGATATCCCGGCAAGGGACTGGGGCATTCAGACAGCTCCTCATCGGAAATTTGTCTGGAATGATTACTTACTGCGTTCTGTAGAGCACCTATTTCACTCTGATTGGCTTTTGTATATTGTTCACGGTTTCGTGGGCCAGTCCAATATCAGCGTCTTTGGCAAACCTATTTACCTTACGTTGATTGCCCGTCGCTCTAACCGCTATGCTGGGACTCGCTTCTTGAAACGAGGGGCTAACGATCAAGTAACGCTGGCACTTTCACAGAAAGTTATTCATGGAATATTTGACACTTTAGGGAGATGTGGCCAATGAAGTTGAAACGGAGCAAATTTTGCATGAATCGTGTGTATCGTCGTGGTTTCAAGGACGTTATACTGCATATGTTCAAATGCGTGGCTCGATTCCTGCCCATTGGAGCCAAGATGTGGCCAAGATGGTGCCCAAACCTACAATTTCTATTGACACGAGCGATCCTTTTGCCCAAACACCAGGTAGGATACTCGCTTAGTGTGTGTGTTTGTTGTTAGTGGCACGTATACGTTTTAGGTTTACACTTTTTGCAACTGATGAAGCGCTACGGCGCACCTGTCATTGCTCTAAATTTGGTGAAGAAACGAGAAAAGAAACGACAGGAAAGTATCCTTAGTGATGAGTACTTGGCCTCCATCCAGTATCTGAATCAGTTCCTGCCCCCTACTCAGCACATTCAGTATATTGGTTTCGACATGGCCCGCCTTAATAAGCTGTAGGTATTCCTTCTTTTATTTGGCTTTGTCCCAGAATCCTATAGCTTTCATTATTTCATTTACTGTGTAGTTTCGTTTGTACTTTCTATATTGGTGTTATTCATTTACAGGAAAGATGCGAATGTCATGGCCAGGTTAGCGGATATTGCCTCCGTTAGTATTCGCCGAACAGGCCTTTTCCAGTCACAAGGGCCGCTCTTTTGCCATAGTCACACTCTATCGCCGCGGCTTCATCATAAAGACCTCGAAGAGTTGTTCACTCATTCTTTGCCTCAAGTAAAAGCTGCATTGTTGAATCCCACAAGCTCCGAACCGGATCGCTGGCCACGAAGACAAACTGGAGTGATACGAGTGAATTGCGTCGACTGCCTGGATCGAACCAATACAGCTCAGTTTGCTATAGGGAAATGCGCTTTGGCATATCAGGTATACTTTACTACTGCTTGTTCACATTTGGTAGCAAAGTTGATCAAACATATGTTGTTGTTTTTTTACAGCTATTCGCCCTGGGAATCATTGATGATCCGCAGTTGGAGTTTGACTCGGATTGTGTGAGGATGCTGGAGGAATTGTATGAAGACCACGGAGATACTTTAGCTTTGCAATACGGTGGCTCCCAGTTGGTCCATCGTATTCAAACCTACCGCCGTATTGCACCGTGGACATCGCAGGGCAATGATATTATGCAGACCCTTAGTAGATATTACTCAAACACGTTTTCAGGTATTATAATAGTTAAATTTTGAAGTTCTAAAATAGTTTTGTTTGCACTTTCTTTTGTTAATTTGGTTTATGATATTTTCTGTATTGTTTTTCGCTTTTATCCTATTTCAGATGCGGATAAGCAAAATGCTATGAATCTCTTCCTGGGCGTTTTTGTGCCAGATCAACATAAAACACCGATATGGGAGTTACCGAATGATTACTTGCTTCACCACCCTTTACAGCTAATTAAGAATCCTACGAGTTATACTCAGTGGTGGGATGAGAATGCCGTGAAGTTTTTGCCTCTTCCGTTATCCGAAGTTGAAAAGCGATGCGTTTCTCTCACTCCACATCCTATGCAAGACATTCGTATTGACGGCTATCACGAGTACTATCGCCCTTATGAATTTACCATTTTGGCTGACCTTTTTGCCTACACTATATCACATTCGGTCAGGTATTAATTTCGTAGGAAATTACTTTTCGTTTTACTAATACTTCTTTCTTGTTCGTAACAGGGATTTCATGCCAAATTTCACGACGAATTTTAGTCCTTTCTCTGTAAGGATTCGCCCTGGGAAGAGGCGTGAGGAGATGAGTGGCAAAAGTAAAGGCAACCTTTTCATGAAAAACCCTTCCTTAACTGGTCATAGCTCTACGGGAAGCACAGCGTCTAGTACTAGGTGATTGTCGACCTTTATGCCATTTATTTTTATGGTTGTTTTGCAAAAGCAAGTAATTATTATAATATAATTTACGTCTATACGAAATACGTATTTTAGCACAGAGTCGGACGACTCCCAAGATGAGGAAAGTGGCTACGTTGTCTTGAAAAGAGACCCGTCGTCGGGTTCAAAAGACGAGAAGAAACACTTAACTTTCCAACGACTATTCCCACCGATGTCGGAAACCTATGGGGTGGAGATAGTAAACCCAAATCGCAGCGATACGCGACTGTACAAAAGGTTGTTTTCTAATGTTCAGTGTAAGGTGTTAATCTTTTATTCATTCAATAACAATGAAGGTATGCCAAACTTGCCGAAGAGTCGGGTCCGGGTGTTGTATCGGGATCTTTTAGTAAAGGCTTAAGATTGGTACAACGTAGTCTGATCAGCTTGGATAATACGACTTCGGTGGCAATGCCGGCCGTTAAAAAAGCGTCATCGGACTTGTATGCCAATTACGTCAACTTGGGTTTGAAGAAGCCTTTGCAACCAAGTGCTCGAGACTTGTCTGTATACAAAAGTT
This sequence comes from Triops cancriformis, assembly GCA_020615345.1. Taxonomy (NCBI): domain Eukaryota; kingdom Metazoa; phylum Arthropoda; class Branchiopoda; order Notostraca; family Triopsidae; genus Triops; species Triops cancriformis. Next base: position 13,403 of record JAHZNP010001504.1, read on the forward strand.
ACGCTAGTCGAGCATGATTCAGATTTGGAACTGTTGTTTATTGCATTCCTGCGTAGTAGATCACGTTGTAACAAAGCAAAATATGTAAGAAAGTAAAGTAATTGGCTGTAAAAGAATGATACGATACATTTGTTTAGGCTTTCTTTCCGCCTGTGGACAGTTTTATGTTTTCTTTTTAGGTTTTAAACACGTTTTTTGTCGGTGAGGACTCGGACAATGCTTCCCACGCCCGCTACTGCATGGACTTTCTCATGAAAAGCCAATAAATGGCCACTGGAACCTTCAGAAGGGAATTCAAATCCACGGTAGATGTACTTCATGAGAATGTCTAGTTGGTCTTTATCAAACGCATTGACAGCTTCTTCCATTTGGGAAACTTTTATGGATAACATTACTCTTAACGCGATATTTAATGCTGCATCCTGTAAAGTAGAATATTCGTCAATGACTTACTGAAAAGAACTGACAAGGATACCTTTAATTGCTGGTTCTTGGATCCCAATGGTGCGTTGCGTAGGACTAGTTTCAAAGCGTCAATGTTTTTTCCTAGAGTTGAGAATTAAATATTTTTAAGAAAAATGTAACAATCAGCAAGTTGTCTTTTACCTTGAACAAGCAAGGAATTTATTTCATTTTCGTCTGGCCCAATGGGTGGGGATTGAACGTCACCGTCTTCTTCTTTGTAATTGTCCTCATTGTACTGATCCACATCAATTTTACGAAAAGCTGAGCTAGATGTGTTTTTGGCCATGTTTACAACAATTATAGATCAAAAGTATAACACTAACTATGAAACTTCAACTAAACTTGGGAAATATATCCTGTTACCGCTTATCTCGTTTTCTAAACGTCCCTTGCGGCTGTGTTCACTTCAGCGCCAGCTTTGTGTAGTAAATGAACTAACTTTTGGAAGCTATGGTGCTTGGCTTTTCCCTGTATGCAGGTATTCAAAATTATTGTTTGAACGAACAATCCAAATTACTGAAAAGAACTACTCAATAAAAAGAAGCAACCTCAACGTATAGTTAAATAAAAAAAATTACTTGCAAAACAAAAATGCATTAAACGTAACGTTGTTCCTTTTGCAAAGCGATTATGTGGTACTGTACGTTGTACATATTGTAGTAAACGCTCATTTTTCTAAAAAGCGTATATTTATTATCAAGAAGTAGTACACTACTGTAAACGTAATGCTTCGGCATTACATATACTAAAATTGGAACGATACAGAGAAGATTAGCATGGCCCCTGCGCAAGGATGACACGCAAAATCGTGAAGCGTTCCACATTTTTTTCGTTAGAAAATAATGCTACATAACGTTTGGTGTGCCCTATCCGAATGTTTACGATGAACTTGTTATGGGCCGGGATAGGGTCAAAACGATCTGATTACAAACGACCAAGCACACTAACGTCCTGATTACAAACGACCTGGCCCATAACGTACGACTTCTGGAGTTCGGCGTGTGCCAAAACGACTTGAAATGCTATCATTGGTTAAGCTGTGACTATAATTCAGTTATTGATAGAAAATTATTTTTTCTAAGAGGTGTATAGCAATGTATTGTGGAAACGTAAATTAAGAACGGAAAAATAAACTTGTAATATCAAAGCTCTCTCGTTTCAAAATATCAAAATATTAGTTTCTATATATATTTTTTTTCAATCAATCGCAAAATTAGCTTGAGGAACTCCATTGGTCCTGTGTCCTCTCCCTTTTCTATCCGGGGAAACAAACGATAAAGTTAGAATGGAGAAAAAACTGAGGGAATCGAACAGTTTGAACAGTTTGGAATAGTTTGGGATTTGTTTAAAGGTAAGGAACATGTAGTAAAAAAGGGAACGAACGATAAGGGCCACATTCTCCATTTTATTCCCTATGTCTTGGCATCGGGTCGTTTTGACCTCAACCCGGCCGGGCCTGTAGTGTTCAGTTAAGTGAGAAGTCGGTACGAAGCAACAGCAAACAAACCGACTCGTCGATTTACAATGCCAGGAGATAGATTGAATCTTATTCACAGTGGGCCCAATTCAAAGGGTCGAGAATATGAAGGTGTTTTCAGGCCACTTCCTACTTTACCAGTGGCAATTTTCCAGCTTCTAGCAACAGTAAGAAGAATATACACTTCAACTGAGGTTATTAACTGATAATGAAACATATATTGTACATTTCGTAGGTTGCTGTGGTTATTGCGGCTTGGTTAGTTCCTTCCTATTTGGACGTCGATAGTAATCCCAGCTCGCTCCCAATTTTACTATATATCCAAACCGGCATTTGGGCCATTTACTGGGTAAGTATTAATAGTTTTCATCGGTTATTTCAGTCAATTATATTACATTATAATAATTGTCATTTGTAGCTTGCATACTGCTACAAAAATGCCAAACACGAGCAGTAAAGACGACATGGCTACCTTGGTATGTATCCAGTTTTTAGTAAATGGGGGAAGACTGATCTGGTCGTAGTCTCAATTAGTAAGTCCATTATTATTACAACTGGACTAAGCAACTAAAAAAAAAATCCAGCAAAAGTGGTACTGGTTAGCGTGTTGGGTATTTTATGGGACAACTGCCCTGAGATCAAAGCCTGCTCCGATTACGTTCACTTAACGCCTATCCACTACATCCAACTGATAATAAGTTTGGAGGGTTTACTAGTGCTGATAACACTAGTAACATATATAAGTGAGAATATATTTACCCCAAAATTTTCCAGAATTACAAGTCTCAATTTTAACACTCCATAGTTTATGTATGGCATTTCAATCACCAAAAACGTTTGCCTGATTATTTTTACCTAAAAGTTGAACTATAATTATCCGTGGAAAGTTCTCACACGTTGCATGAGACGTTGCACGTTGCATACAGGTAAACGTGACCATTTCACTGAAAACGAAGCAAAAATGTTAACAAAAAAACTTTTCTGTACAGAAAAATCAGCCTGGAAGCGCTCTCACAGCAGTTGAACCACGTGGAGCACGCATGAATGAGCTATTTTTTTTTTAAGATGTGCATAAAATAAACTAGCCCGCCACAGTTTACATGAATCCTCGGCGCTGCTTTGCAGTACGAACCGTCGATTGGTCCTAACGCTTTTGATGATGGTACGTTGCACAGAGCGGCTATCATGCCTAGAAAAAGAACAATTGACGATTATTTTTCGTACAGTAAATAAAACTGCTTTTGGCTTACATTGAGGCACCTAGCAAACTTTAGTTGTTGTTAACTTTGCTGTCTACTGTCTACTTTGTTGTCTACTGCTGATATTAAAAATTATTGTTTGAACGATCAATCCAAATTATTGAAAGGATTATTCCGTAAAAATAAAGCAACCTCAAGTAAAGTTAAATGAGAAAACTTACTTGCAAAACAAAAATGCTTTAAACGTAATGTTGTTCCTTTTGCAAAGCGATTATGCGGTACAGTAGAGGGCAAAAAAAAATGTGGGGACAGCGCGCTTAAATGGCACGTGCATGTCCAGACAAGCGCCAAGCTCCTTCCGCGGGGTTATGCTTTTGCCAACAGTCTAGGCAAGCGGGGAGAAGACAACCCTTTTTAAGCACTACCTGGGCATGCCCGCGCGCATTGTACCTGTTTTCCCTCCCTTTTTTTGCCCTCTACTGTACTATACTGAGCAAAAAAACCTGTACTCAGAGAAAATAAAAGGTCTAATTAAGCCTCTAGAGGCTGATTTACCTTCATTAGGTTGTGACGGGGGTTGCACCAATGGTCTACTACAGAAAGGCTGTCCACGAATTCGTGAAGATTTAGGTGGAAAAGTAAGCCGTTGGCTAAAGCGCAGGCAGTCACTTGCTTTATGCGAAATACGAAATGTTTTTACTTTGTGACTAAATACGATGTCTAAATCGTAATATTATTATCGAAATATCTAAAGCCATTTGAATTGCAGTACTCATTTTTTACATGAAAACTTGTAAACTTTTTTCCTTTGTTTTATACAAATTAAATTTACTGCTACGTAAACGTAAAATTTTTTATTACTGTAACTTTATTGTAATTAAGCATGCAGTTATAGAATTCAGGAAATATTTAAACAGGCAATGAAAATAAATTGAATTCATTGTATTTTATTTTTCTGCATATTCTCAAAGCGAGCGTTTTGTGAAAAATGCAAGCGAGCACTTAAACTTCGCGAGGTTTTCCCCCTTCACCTAGACAGCGACTGGTTGTGCGACACTTCGTTGCCTAATGAAAGTAAATCAGCCTCGAGAGGCTTAATTAGACCTTTTACTTTCTCTGAGTACAGTTTTTTTTGCTCAGTACAGTACGTCATACACATGGTAGTAAGCGCTTATTTTTCTAAAAAGCGTATGGTTAGTTTACAATAGTATTTCCCTTGCGCAAGGATGACACGCAAAATCGTGAAGCGTTCAAAATTTTTTTTTAGATCGCTAAATTCAGTTTACGAAAGGAGATTTTCCGCACAACTTTGCACTTCCCTTTCTTGGAAAATGAAACATACATTTACATTTATACAATTTACATTTTACACTTTACATCTTACTAGTCTACATGTATACAATTTACATTTATATATGTTTTGCTGTAGTATAGTGTACGTATATACTGTATTTTATGCATGAGCTGTGTTCATTGCTTTATTTAGTCTATATTTCAGGTATCACAAATTTAATACATACATGTAGTTACTTTGCATACAGGCATTCATCCACGCATTCACACTCATTTATTCCACCTTATGTTTAGGTCATGTCGTTCAGTCTTTCCAGGGCCGAATATACAAATTTGTCCACCGCCGGATATTGTTATTGGTCTTCTCAGTAGACTATCAAGGTTGAAGTGGAGTTTTTTATGAAAAAGTATCGTAGAATAGTATTGACATTCTCTCTTAAGTAGAGGAGGGATGGGACAGTGTGGACACTTTTCTGTAGTTTATTTTTCACTTCACGTGGAGACAAAATTGTAGCCTAAAACTATACTCGTTGGATGGCCTGGTGTCCTGGCTATCAAATGAGGTATTGTACGCTTGAAAAACACAAACAATAACACCAAACACCCATGAAAACTGGAGGCTCCTCCGACTGTCCAAAACAAAGCCTCGTTCGTTTTGACCCGAGTTCTCTGACACCACCTGACGCTGTAACCCAACTGCGTTTTATTTGCTTACACCACCGCTTGTGAGCGTTTTATTTGTTCCGAGTCAGACTCGACGACTCGGTGTAGTCAACTTTTACTGACTTGGTAGTCGAGCGAGTCCGGCCGTCGTGTCGGATTTACTGTAGCGCGCGTGTTTCGAATGTTTCCTTCTGCTATGGATCCGTTACTTGCGTGCTGCATAATGGAGCTTTATGCCTTACTTTTTGACGAAGGAGTTGACAGTTCCTATAGTAAAATTTGCAATTTCCATGGCAACTTTACTTTCATCTTGACTAACATCGTACTTCACTACCAGAAGCGTCTTGTCTCGAAAGTGGAAGATTTTACAGAAAGTGTTCCTGTCAGTAGTTTTCACTGTAGTTTCTACGAGGTGAAAGGTCACTCACTCAGAAAAAGGTAGAAGACGTGAAAGCATACCAATAATTACGGTGACTCGTAGAGAAATT
>JAHZNP010001505.1:0-18985 GCA_020615345.1 Triops cancriformis
ATCCAAAACACCAACGGTGCTTAAAACAATTGCGTTATTTTGATCCGCTTTAAAATCCGCCATGTTTGTCTTTGTGAAGGTATCGTCGAATCCATTCTCTGTAGCCAAAACATAATTAAAGTTAAAAACTGGAAAGTCAACGTTTGTGCTTCCATTACCATTGTCTTTTCGACTTTTTTCCTTATTTTCAAAGGCATCATAATTTTCAGGTACTTTTGCTAACGCAATTTCTTCACTAATGCAAGGATTTTCTCTTTCATATAAGTCAAAAACCGTAGGCAGTGCTTCAGGTCTCATAAGTCTTTTGCCAGACGCAAATAAATAAAAATCTTCGTCCTTGTAATGTTGTGAACAGATACGTGTGTGTTTCGATATCTAAAGAATAAAATAAACCCAAGTTGTTTTAAAATAGATTGATTAAAATATTCTAGATTTACTTGGATGTCTCGACCAGTCTCTCTTTTAATAATTCTGCAGAATTCTTCCAGTAATAACCCATCTTTTGGAACTCGCAGAAAGGACACATTTGCTCCAGTGTCTTTCATCAATTTAGACAGCTTCTTTCCTGATCGCCTGTCACAGCCCGGAATCCAGCATTTCGGCATCTTGTATTATTTGAAATCAAAAATTCACTTATACAGTGTGACAACAACCGACGATCATACGAACACCACTTGTTTTATAGTAAAGGTAAACAAGAGCGACAATCAGAGGCGGTGCTTATGGTTTGCCTTCTGGTTCGCTTTCCTCACTAGCACACCTGGCGGAAAAGCAGTGGCAACAAGGTTTCGAATGTCCCTTATAGTGATGACCTCGTGCAGTTCTATAAAAAAAGAAGAAAAAAAGAAGCAAAAACAAAATAAAGAATTCAAAAAATATTTCCTTAAAAAAGAATAAAAATAAATTAAAGAATAAAAAGAATTCTTTTATTTTTTCACATATTTGACGTGTAGCACTATTAAGAATCGTATTTGAAAAAAGTATACAGATTTTAATAAATTATTAATTTACACATTATTCTAAACTGAATGCATCTATTGAAGAAACAGTTTTTCAAAAGTTTTTTTCCGTGGTTTTGACTTTTTCCGCTACGAAACGTGGCGCGTCGGTCGAGAATATTTAAATTTTAATGATAATGTAAAAAGTATACAGATTTTAATACATTATTCATTTAAAACTGGATACAACTATTTGAATAAACATATTTTTAAGGCTGTAGCTAATCACCTTAAATCATACCTGGAAGTCAACAAGGTGCTTTCTGACACACAGTGGGGTTGCAGATCGGGTAGATCCACGACTGACGCGCTCTCTAGACTCAGCGACTCCATCCTGAAAGGTTTTGACAGCGGTAAGGTGGTCACAGCCCTACTTCTAGACATAACGGGTGCCTTTGACAACGTTGAACATAAAAAGCTGATTGATTACATAAGAAGGCTCGGAATTCCTCAGAAACTAACTAAATGGATCGGCGGATTCCTGAAAGATCGGAAACTATTTGTGTCAGCAGGAGGAAACCAAAGCGACGTTTTCCAAACAACGAAGGGTGTACCACAAGGGTCCCCCTTTTCACCGCTCCTGTTCCTTACATACATAAACAGTGCTCTTCAAGTGATTAAAAGGAAACGTTTATACGTACAGGCTTTCGTAAACGACCTTATACTAATCACAGTAGGATCCTCAAGTGAAAAGAATGTCAAGATGCCATCTAGTTCAGCGAGATACCTAGGGTAACAGAGGAGCGCTGCTGTCACCAACCAAACTCGAGCGCACAATATCACAATAAACGTAAAGAGTATTGTTTTCCCACTTTAATTCGGGTAAGAAGCTGCTCACTATATTCGTGTTTTGTATGTTGAGGATGAACACGGTATTGTCCGCAAAACCCAAGATGGCTTGTAATCGTGGGGAAATAACCATCTCAAATTAACCTGCAGACTCACGCTGTTTTTCTTACCGGTGGAATACTGCCATTTTAACAATGTAATTTTGGGATTTGTCTTCTAAAGGGTCGCCAGAGTTGTATTGAGGTCGGCAACCAAATTTTCCAACCTAATCGTAAACGTCCATGCTAATTTTTAAAACGAGTTGTTTTTCAACCTCTTTTTCAGGCTTGCGGATCCGAACAGTCATCTACTTATCACTAGCCGTCAATGTATGGATCGTATTTACGAAAATGAGCTCGGAAAGAGCCACCTCATAATTATCGCTTGCCACCTGGATCGGCTCACGCAACAAGGTTCGATAACTGGTTATAGTATTATCAGGAAAATGTGTCAAAGAGGCGTTGGAAGGTAGAACAATGTATTGCCCATCGCGATTCATTTTTGCGAGGAGGTAAACGGTTAGTGTACAAATTTTTCTGTTTGGGGATACGAGTCTTTTTTGCAACAAATTCGCGCCAGTGAGGTGTCAACTCGGAGGCTTTCACCCACGTATTAAACTCAGATGGCCAACCCTTCCAAGCTATATAATACTCGGTTTCCCTTACCAGCACGTCGTTGTTTTAAGACTCGATCAATAGGGAACAAAGTTTCAAATTGGTTGGGCCTACTCTCTTTCATTCTATAGCATAAAACTGATCAATAACGGGCTCGCCTTGCAAATCAATCAATTGGTAAGTTACAGATTGTGTGTTTTTTACAGCGTCTATTTTGAAGATTTCATATGTATTTTGGACAATGTAACCTTTATTGAACAAGGTTTTGACATAGTTCTTTATGAGTACAAAATCACTTTTCTGAAATTTAATATAACTTTTCTGGAAAAACCGCGTTTTTTCTGAATATGAGCTGCCACTTCGGCTTCATTTTCTGGAGTAACTTCAATAGGGGCACGTCCAATCGTACTATGAAAACTGTGATTGTAGCTGTCCACTAATTGAGACAACACATTGATGAATCTTTCCGCATCATGTTCAGTCATGTAACGTGCCACACGTTCCATCAGCGTGTGGTGAACGCGTTCCACCACTGTTACTTTGGTCTCTTGCATTCGAGTCACATAAAAATGGATCCCTTGTTCCTTCAGATAGGCTTTGAAGTTACGGTTAAGAAATTTTTGTCCTTGGTCCGTATTGAGAAGTTTAGGCTTAAGACCGGTTTGGGTGACATACTGTTGAAAGGTTGATAACACAGTAGGACCCAACTTGTTTTTTAAAGGGTAAAACCACAAATATCGACTGTGGACATCGATAATAGTGACCAAAAAGTTTCATTCCATCATTCGCTTGATGCCATCGTTGAATGTCTACCAAATCCGCTTGCCAAAGATCGTGCCTAAAATAGGTCTTTACATAACGACGCAGGAAACGCCGGGGATTGTTGCGATGCAAGGTATAACTGTTGAGATGGCTGAGTGCTTCACGTGCTGCCGTGACATTTACATTGATCACTTTAGGATATTTTTCTTTGGCATATCGAACGAGTCGCTGTAATACACCAAACGATCCCTGGAATTGGGGACAGTGTACATCGCTCCCACTCTTCCCGAGTTAGTTGCATTTTAAGACTAAAAACTTAACCACTTGGTAGTTTTCGGCTTGTTAGCTCCTTTTTGTCAATTAGATATGGCAGAGCGTGTCTTTCTGGGAGAGGGTGTAGTGTTCAAACCTGCGTGTTTCAGGTTTTGAGCACGTTTCATCGCGTTTCGTACCGAAGTTTTCAGAACAAGAGCCAGAGGCAAGTTAACTTCATGAAGGGCTCGTCTGAACTCTCTCAAGACAGACAGGTTTCTACTTCGTGTAGTTGACCTGATATCTTTTATATAATCCGCCACATGAGACTCTGGATAATGTTGACCGTATCTGTGATCTGTGGTCGTCGTGAATTTCCAGCATACCAGGTTTCAGACTTTTCATAAAGTGACGAATTCCTGGAAAAGCCTGAGCACTATATCGAGGAGCCACTTTGCTCATATATGCCTCAAATGTTTGTTTGTGGTATTGTGAGGGTAGTGTTTCTATGAGCTTTTGAACCACCTGGACAGATCGCTCAACCGCATCCACATCATCGTCTTCTTCCTCTTCATCCTACTCCTCCTCCCACTCCTCCCCGTCATGGTCTGGAGAACTATTTTCAACCATAACGGTTGAACTACTGTTGCCAGCTATGGGCAGCATTTGTACCTCCCAAACTCTACGGTCACCTTCTCTCGTCAAGACAGGAGAGTCCAAATCGGGAGTTTAAAAAGGTTTTCGACTAAAAGCCGAACTGCGCGAACCATATGTTGACGGTGTGGTAGTTATTGGTTCAAACGGAGAAACCATAGTGGCAAGAGCTTTAACAGGAGTTTTGAGTTCGGTAAGCAGAGGGAAAACCGGTACACGAGGTTCTGACATGTTGGGAAGAGACGAACCGGGATTGCAATGAGGGTGTGAAGCCAAGTATCGTCGGAAAGGATTTTCGAAAAGTTGGAATTTAGTGGCAGGATCCATATCGTTTCGATTGAGCAGTTTCCGCAGGTCCTGTTCTGTCTGACGCCAATGTGTCAGCTGGAAAGTAGGCGGGGGATGTATTCCTGCGTTGAGTTTAGCCATAGCTTCCTCCAATTTGTCTGCCAAATCCACCGGTACCAGACGCATGGGAACGGCGCTAGATTTGGCCATTTTTTTGCAAAAAGACTAAGGCAGGGCTCAGAATTTGAAGAAGAATACCGCTGCCATTCTGTATAGTGAGCGCTTGGTGTTTCCGTAAACTCTTTTTAGACTGAGACAACTGACACAGTTATGTTTTTGTGTTTTTGCAAGTGTTGTTTTTCCGGTTCGGTCAAGGGAATAACACCTCCCAGTATATTTAAGACCACTTCACAAATCACTGTTATCAAATCACGACCGCAATGTTTTAGAATCAGTTTCCTGAGTTTATCGTTGCAAAGACAAAGCGTTTTCAGGAAAGGTTGTATTGTTTCACTCGTCGGAAACACATGTTTCTACATCTGTGCCCGAATCAATACTAACCGAGGGTGAAATGGGTAACTTACAATTAAGAACAAGTCTCAAACGTAATTGTACCGAACTCAGTTTTAATTTGACTCGCCACCAACTTTACATTTTCGCCAGAGCACACGTATATATTTCATGATTCCCCAGATAACGCATACAATGATAGATTGTGGGATACATAGGGATAAATTTGCATCTTGATAACCATAAGCATGGCTGTATATACGATCAGACAGCCAGTATCGTTTATGATCCAAGGCCGACAGCGACAATTTCTGGTATTGGAATGTGAAAATTTGATGGTTAAAAGATCTTAAAGTCACATTATCGGTGAAAACTCGGTTCAGATCACCATACAGCACTCTACGGTACAGTTCCACACTTAACTCGCGAAAAGTGGCAGTCTTGGTGGTACCTTTAGCTTTAACCACCTCTACATCATCGTTGAACCGTAAACAGTAGAGTTTGTATGTAAGGCAATAACTTCCACAATTTTTATTTGTCCGGCTTCGTTTTTAAACTTGCCCAACTGCTTGTCATTATCAGCATAGTAGTAAGGGCTGGCCTGATCTTGATTAGAAGTGTCGAAATCGGTGCGAATGTGATCGCACAGCTCTTCCCAGGGTCACTGCTGACTACCCAAGTACCACAGGTACGTCGAAGAGCTGTCTTTTTATGACCAAGTGACGGATCAAAGTAACGCTTCTGAGACGTTTTCGCTACAGCCAATTGTCAATCGCTAGTAACGTCCACAAGAGACGATTTCACTACATGTAAAGGAGACGGTTAGGAAACATGTACAGGAGGCGGGCAGAAAACGCACACTTCCGACGGTTAGTATACATGTATAAATGACGATAAAGCAACCTTCATAATAGACGGTCTGACTGCCTATACATTAGACGATAGGTTAATATCCACAGGAGACGGTCTAATAACGTATTCATGTGACATCCTAACGGAATCCACCTAGTCCAGATTAACGACGTTTACGTTAGACGGCTTCAAGACATCAGAATGTGACGGTTAAGCTTCATTATACTGTAGGGCAACCGTTACCTTTGTAATCCATATTTGAGAAATTTATTTATTTTTAACACGCAATGTATTTGTGCAAATTTTCGACGTATTGAACAGTTTTTGAAAAATCACAACATTCCTCAATAAGCTGTAACATTCTTTAAAACAAATTCCAGAATTTCCAACAAATTTAAACTTTTTAACACTCAATTCGGTATTTTAAACAAACTTTTAACAAACTTTTAACAAACTTTTACATTTTTCAACAAATACAAATATTTACTTCATCAAGGTTAAGCTAAAACAAACAAAACCCAAAAACATGCCCTAATCATCGTCGGTATCAGACGACATGCTTGAACGTCCTCCTATGGGCCTCTTCGGAGCGTGCTTTAGGAATGAACACGTTTCCTTTTTAAACACGTGTTTATCCAGGTCGTGAAACCGTCCATGTTTCAAACCCTCTGAAAAGGGAAAAGAATTTTTTAGTTTGGACGAACACTGTTGAGCTTAAGTAAAATCACATAATCTAATCCTAAGCAGAAATTACTTCTCATTATCTTCACAAGCACGGATGCTTTGATCCCGGGCTTGTTGTTGACGCGACTACTGTTCGGACGACCTTCCCAGTTGTAGTTTTTCCAAACTAGGTCTGTCGCAACGGCGAGCCATGCGCTTTTAATGGCACCTTTTAATGTGCCTCCGCCGATGTCGGCAATGAAAGAAACCTAGAAAAAGAAGAGTGTTCTTGGTACTAACTAATCAATAACATACTAATAACTCACAAAAGCGTTTTGGAAATCCGGTTCCTTCTCGAGCTTGGCTTCCAGAAGTTTCAGCTCCTCAATCGTCCCATACGGAGTGTGTTCGAAGTCTGGCTCGCTTCTCTTATTTGATCCCATGAGTCGCTGAAGCAACTTCTCTTGCTTTTCTAGCCTGAAGAGCACTGCATTCATGCCGGCAAGTAGTTTTTTTTACAGTTGGACTGTCTTCTAAAATAACCGTGAAAATTAGAGATTGACATTAATTGTTAAGCATTTAACTTACCTCGCAAATGACGAACAGTATCACTTATTTGCGGAGTGGAAAATCGCACATCTTCATTTTCCGAGAGATGTCATGCTCCTGGAACGATAGTTTTAACTATGAAATATGTCAACCGAAAGTTGTACCATCACTTCCACTTGCAAAGGATTCTTGCTGCAATGATCCGGAGTGTTGGAGACGGTGCAATTACGACTGCTACTTGGTGGATCTTCAGGTGACAATTCATCTGAGACACAGTATTAATAAAAATCCAAGGAAAGTAAACACATACGAAGCAAAACTGAAGGGAAAACGCCCTCTTCTAGATTTAGCGCCTCGCTGGGCGTGTACACACGCGTAGAATAAGAAATCCGTTTCCCTTTGCCAGTTTCTACAAGCGCTGCTGCAGCAGAGTAAGTTTCTAAACTTTTTAAAAAAATCTGTTGTGAACAAATGTTTTGTACAAGAAACCGTTACCATGCGTTGAGATAGTTTCATAGTCGTAGTTCGGCCACTGAAACTGCGGAATTTCACCCGTGCAAACGGCGTGTTCCATTCGCTTTTCCTGGAACCTAGGGTAATAGCATCTTGAATCGAAAACCCATTTTTCGGGCACTACCACGGGTCCACTCCTTCTGCCACCGATGAGAAGTTGCACGACGAGAAAGGCCATATTCTGTAATGAAAAAAAAAACGTTACTTTGGTGTTTGAAAAAAGCGCAAATGAAAAGAAAGAAACTTACATTCACTAGTTACCGACGCACAATGCAATTTTTCGTTGGTGCTTTGCTTGACAGTGTAGTGTTGACTATGGAGCCTTACATCAACTGCTTTTGTGAAGGTCTTTTCCATTTACCTTTCTGAAGGTCTATTGCATCTCACTGGGGATCCTACCTCTCGTATGATAACCTAAGCCATTATCTTTGAACTTACCGTAATCTTGTACATAATTATCCAAATACCTTAGCCTTACATACCTTGCCGTTTACTGCCGTATACTTTACTTATACATTGTGTCCCTTAGCTACAAGAAAAATATCGTATATTGCAATTGCTGTAACTGGTGAAACGGCGGGAGAAAAGCAGAGAATCTCATAGCAAGTTAAAACATGTAAAGGTTTATTATCATTTCGTCACATTATTAATATTGGAGACAATAATGGGGAATGTACCATTTAACTAGAGGAATCAAATTCGTAGGAAAGGGGGGAGACAACCCATGAACCCTCTACGCCGAACACAGGCAGTTTGATCCCTTTCCATCTAACGTGTTCAAGTGGGTGGCATTCTAAGTGCTCACACAATCCACCTACCAACAGCGTATCAACACTCTGCGAAGGTACCTGGTAGTTAAAAAAATTACTACATGACATAAACTTCCTACCCACAATAAAAATTCCAGTATCAGATCTTTGCAAAATGTTTTCGATGAAGAAAACTGAAGTGTCTCTTAAAAAAACTACATTATTCGGTTCCCTTCTGCTTAATTCGAAGCGTTGACAAGACACCTTTCCAAATTGCTTTCCTTGGATACCAGAAGGGTATAAAGGACCAGTAGCATGCTGTTGTGAAAGAACTGGAGACATGATTATAGTCTCCTTCTCCACACCACGATTTTCCATCTCGTGCAAGCGTTTGACAACTTGTTGAAGCATGCTCTTTTTAGTCTTCACGAGATTTTTAATCACTTGTAAATGGTTCTCTGCCCAGTATCCGCTCCAAGTGGGAATTGGGCCAAAATTTTCAACATCATCCACGAGGTGAAGAAGACCGTGGATGTTGTAGGATCAGAAATGCACACCGTAAAGTGTTGAGGATTCTTCAATAAAATTTTTCAGCAAGTTTCTACAGAAGCTAAAGGTTCCTGTCATGCGGGTACTTGCATTGCGAGAAAGCAATCTAACGCCGACAGAGAACATAAAAAAATGGCGGTAAAGGCTGTCTGGTATTATGTCTTTAAATGCACTGATAGCTAAATAGTCCCTAAACATCCTAAATTCGGTACCTTTCCATCGTTTTACCTCGTCTAGACCTCTCGGCTTTCGGGCGAATTCTGATGGAACGTAAGGTTTCATTGCTTTTAGTCGCGCAGAGATTTCGCAAACAACTTTCTTCGACAAATTAGCAGGGCTACTTACGCTCCTAGTGAGAAAACTTAAGAGCCTCTTAGTGACACCTAAATCCAATAAGTGGAGCGATTCGCGTGGAAACCCTACAATCATATCTATATCCAAATTCTCTACAACGTTAATGCTACGGGTGTGATGAGGTCTAAGTGGATTGGATTCTATTCTTGTCCGAAATGAAGCATCAGTTCTTTTCTCCGCATCTAATTCGCGAAGAATTACTCTGCCATTCACCGGACTCTCATTAATAAACGTCCCTGTCGTGATACACTTCTGACAGGAGGAATACCCAGAATGTGACACAACCCCTTTGACTAGAGCAGATGCAGGAGCGTCACATATAAAAGCATTTACTTTTACTCCTACATTTAACTCCGAAAAGTTAAACCCTCCCTTTCTTAGCGACATGCCTCGTCAACAAAAGGTTTCAGAAACTGATTAAAATAATGAGGTTTTCCATTCCCTGAAAAAATGCCACACATGAAAGGTTTTGAGAGAGGAACATTAAAAATCTTGACCAAAATTGGCCAGAAACAGTCATTTGAACTCTTCGTCATTGGCAATCCATCGACGCTCACGTGAAGGAGAAGCTTGTCCGGAATATTGGAATCCGGAATCGTACAAATGGCGCGCGTTAACCCTCGAGTAAGCTTGAAGTTGTAGAACTTACCCGGTGCGAGCACCTCGGTTTGAACACGACGCATTGACTTGAGCAATGAGCGGTGATCAGCCGGCAAAAAGGATAAGGAAGGTACTTCGCGTAATGACTTCAGCAACTTGTCCACGTGTGTTCTAGGAATACGACAATTTACTGACCAGTCAGCAAGTTTGGAAATAATGAGTGTGTCGTGCGTTGATGAACTGTCTTCACTCTCACTTTCTTCGGATGCTATGAGTTAACATTTTTCTTGGTTGCACAAGTCATCACTATCATTGCAGTCGAAGACGTTAAGGTAACTTTCATTTATTTCACAGCCAATATTTTCCGTTGCATAAAGCGGATTCAAGTTTGGCGTAAAACTATTCAATTGCGTCCGTTTGACACTCAGCGCGATGCTCAATTGCCGGCACAGAAAATGCACGTGCTCCACGTCGAGTTTGGCTTTGTTTACATGAAGACACAATTTCACTTATCCCAGTTGGAAAGTCGGAAGTCACTCTCTCTCCAGGAACGAAGGACATTTCTTCCATCTCTAATTCCGCCGTCATCCTCCTTAGAAGTTGTCGCCTTCCGACGTCTTCTTTCAGGGCACGCTTAGCCATGCTTTCGGACAGATAGTATTTAAATTATAGGCAATGCAGGTTTGCCGATAAAAGCAATCGTTTATAGTATAAAAATTGGCTTACCTCCCAAAATCTGGTAATCCTATTGAAAATTTTCACAATTACAATTTTCACCTGCGATGCTTTACTTGCTACTAAGTTCTCCACACGTCTTTCTTTTGCAAGATAAGATTGTTAGGTTACGACTAGTAAGAAAGGCAAACAGTGCTTAGGGGTATTTTATAGCGCGATATTCCTAGAAATTAATTGACACAGGACCTTTGGGTCCACGGTGCACCCAAGGCTCAGAAAGGCCCCAAGAGGCGCCTGAGCAAACGAACATGTCAGGTCAAGAACAGGACTTGTAAACGGTTTTTACACTTAATTATTACAAGGTATTTTACAGTACAAAGAGAAGGGTTTTATTGGTCCGAAAAGCAGGGTAAAAAAACGAAGCTTGTTATTTGTGAGGCGCCTGTATTTCAACACATAAAGAGCACTTAAACAGCAAAAATGTTATTTAACTCGCATTTTGGCATTCAACTTATTGTCCTTCACTAGCTTACAATCAATCAATCACTAGCTTACACCCTTAAGGAATTGCTAGAGAAATTTGACTCAAGTCGACGTTCCGTCGACCTAAAAAATAGGATAGTCGTAGCAGATAAAGTTGACCGTCATTCAACGTAATAACACTTTCCTTTGGACCGCCGTTTTTGACGTTGGAAGAACCAAAAACGACTAACAAAAACGGCGAGATATTGACTCCTGGGAACGTTTCTTTGAGACCAAAGGGACGGTAGGTCTGAGGGGATAAATGACACAGCCACGCAACGCAAAGGTCTTAGCCAATTGTCCATCCCGTTCGACGTAGCAAAGTGTCGGCCACTTTTTACGTCGGCGACCGTATTTCTACCATTTTGGGACCGAAGTGTGCTACTTGGATAGTGACTTCATAACAGAAACTGTCGGTATCGGTGAATATGAGCCGACACCGGGAACAGAACCGAGGACGGATAATGTTTAAGTGAAGTTATACATGTGGAACTTTGCCAGTTCCAATATACCAAAGCCCACCAGAATAGGTTTATTATAAAAAACTTAAATCTTTTTCATTTGCATCAAGAAGCAACCGTCATTGATATGACGAGCATTACTGAAAGCGGGACTGGCCGACAATGCTAGAAACTTCTCCGAATCCACCACATAAACTTTTTTCCGATTACAGACATTTTCCACCGTTTTAACTTTAAAAGTAAACCGGTTAGATAGCAGGTCTAAAAATTGCTAGACTTACCAAAAATTGAATTGTTCATAAGTTTAAAACAGTCTCGGTCGGCGAGTTGGTGGCGGCAGCACGTAAGACAGTGTTCCGCTCAATGTATAGTTTGAAGAGCGGCCTTTGCTCAAATTTGATGGCTCCATGCAACTTAGTAATCAAAATCCCATTCGATAGTGGATCAGATATTTTTCCTTTGCCTGTAGAGTGGTGCAGAGTTCGGTAGTCTGACCGGAAAATGTCAAATTCTGCTCCAAGTACTGGTTTTGAATTATAAGGCGCAGTTGGCCCCATCTGATTTGCTCCTTGCGAGGCAAGAAAGGGAAATCGTCGTGCTCCTCGTGCAGGTGGAGCGGGTACTCTAAATCCACGAGGAACGCATAACCCACGGAACAATCAGGTGGTAGTTTCATGATTTCGTTAATACTGACATTCTGTTTCTTCAATCCAAACTATATTGCTAGTTGGCAAATGCTGGACCATAGCCCAACCGTGAAGGTTGTACTCCATCGATGTACTCGGTGGAGACATGCGGAGTTCCTGGGTTGTAGCCCGGTAGATATGGGAAATTCGCTATTGCATTTCGCCGACTAAAAGTAGTGAGTCCTCCGCGAATATTTTGTTTGACCATTGCATGTATGGTCACATCCGTCAGCAAACTTATCTGCAAGCCGCTAGAGTAAAGGCAAGCATTCCAGCTGAAGTGTGAAATGCTGAAAAAATGAGCCGGATCCAAACCTGAATTTTGAAATAAAATCTGACTTAAACTTTGAAAGCAGTCGGCTAGTACAAGTCATGGTAGTCCTTAAATTTCTGACAGTTAAAAACGCGCCACAAGTTCCGGGCATGCTGATAGTCGCGCTCTGAAACGGTATCGCTTGAAAGTTGAACGCTTCACGAGGTGGCAAATGAGGAGAATCCAGCACTTGGAGGTTTGACATGTACTCATAAGGAAAGACACCTTTCCGTGCAACCAGCTTCAGTTTTCCTTGATCATGGTTAACACACGAAGAATTGATTAAGCAACGGAAAGCGTGCAAACCTTTCTTCAGTAACACTTAAGCCCAACGATCAAGACTATTGTTCATGAACTGTAACGAGTCCAAGAACCGGACGTTGTCTATCTTAACAGTAAGGAACTTTTCTAAAGTCCGGGGGATAATTTGAATGTCTTTCGAATGTTTGGTCATCACTTGGATAACAAAATGTCCGTCATAATTCCTATGGAAATAAAAATAATTTAAAACGTCGTGAAAGATAACTAGTAAGTACTTGGTGTAAATTGTGGAAAAATACTGGCAGCACGAACTTGGTAATCTTGCAGTGTAAATTGCAACCTTGGTGGGATTTTCCACGATACAGGTAAAGGCATCAATTTGTCATCATATTCTCCAACATCTGGCTCTTTTACTGTATCATTTCTCTCAGAGGGAGATTGTTCCTCGTTATTGACAACAACAGCTTTATCTTCACCAGCTCCAGTTTGATTGAAATGAAATCTGAAAGGCTAATGTGGAGGTGCAGCACACGCAGGACACAATGCCTCTGACAAAGGGTTCTTCGAGCAGTTGCCGTTCGTCGGGTCAAGCCCGCATGATGGTACGCAACGCCCATTGGAATGGTGCGTTTTAACACGGGGTACACGTTCCCCTGTTGTAGACGGGGTGTTGTAGTGGCGTGCTCCGACCCAGGGTGTGGTGGGGGCCGGCGGGCGAGACCCGGCTGGGACTCCCACGAGCGAATTCGACACGGGTGGTGGTGGTTTTTGCTGTCGGTATTGGTACAAAAATATATCCGTGACGAGGAGTGCGACGCTTTCCGTTTGTTTTTGGGTGGGACAAAACACAAGTGTACCGTGCTCCGGGGCCAATTACATGACTAACGCCCTAACGACATCCGGATCCCGTTGTTTTTGCGCCTCGGTATAGGGCAGATGAATCGTCCGAGCGTGGGCGAGGTGAGTCAAGGGTTCAGTGTTGGTGGCGTTGGTGGTGGCGGTAGCCTCGTCGTCGTACTGATACAAGGCATCGCCGAGTTTCACGTATTCGCAGAGGGGAATCGGCCGACCGGAACCGACGTTCAGTTGGGCCCGGAGAAAGCGGGCTAAGGCTTCCACGTTCCCCACAGTGGCGTTCATTGCCAAGATACGCAGGCCGGCGGGCCGCCCTTCGATGACCCCGACACAGGCGGTAGGCTGGGATGGAGGCCACAGTACGGCGTGCGTCAGCAGGATTTCCAATTCGGCGCCCCGGCGGCTCCCGTCCCCCAACATGTGGACCTCGTCCACGACCAGGAGACCCAGTTCGGGCTAGCGGTGGATCTCATCAAAGGCTTAGAGTAGGCCGTTGGCTTTTTCCGTGGTCGCGACATACAAGACCAGCCGAGGGCCCCCGGGCCGGGTTGTAGGCGGCCGCGGCCCCCCGCTAATTCGATGACATGGAAATTGTACTCGATGGCGAGGGGGGCGAGGGCGCGTGCCTTTTCGGCTACGAGCGCTATGTAGGGCAAGATGAACAGAACAACCCGGTTGGAGATCACCATTTCATTTCATTTCAGAAGACATTCGTGGGAGGACTTTCCGCGGCGCGGCAGAAAGCGCGCGGCACCCGACGAGGGGCCCACGTCCCAGCCTGGCGCAGGGCCGACTACCCCAAGTGGTCTCTGACAGAACCCCCCTGGCCGTGAGATGTATCTGACGATTTTTAACGAAGCCAGGAAGAACGGATGCGGTTTAATGTAACTAAGCAAAATAAAGCCTTTGGGACCATACATATAGCACAAAGTGTACTTGCTTTTACTTTGAATTACTTGTTTGTTACTTGAGCGACAATAGACGAGACTATATATATAGCCGTGCTGTGCAGTGCCAAAGGTTACCGCCAACAATCGCCGCCACATGTACAAGAAACTCCAGGAAAGGTACCACCACCTGAAAGATATCCCCATTAATGAAACTAGTCAAGCCAATATTACAGTACTCCAAGGAATAAACGTTCTCGGAGCGAACGGGTGCTGGAAACCCGGATGCCGCCTCACGAAAGACCGCGCCTTATGGCGTTCGTACCCCCTTCGGCTGGGTAATAATAGGCCCAGTTCCGCGAGACGCTAGACGAACAAAACCTTCTGAGCACGATCTTGCCATTTCACTACCGGAGACAGAGGACCAGAAACTAGATAACGTAGTTGGTAAGTTCTGGGAAACCGAAAGCTACACCAGCGCCACGTGTATCCATGTTTTGCAGCGAACGGCCAAGGACAATGAAACGCAACATCCCGAAGCCGCCTCGAAAGTTTTCAAAAACATGTACGTCGACAACTTCCTGGACTCATGCGACACTCCTGAGAAAGCATGCCGAACGGTGACCGAGATCACCAACCTGCTGCAGCTAGGAGGCTTCCATCTAACAAAATGGTTGGCATCCTCGAAGGGTGTCGTGGCATCAGTCGAGAGGAGCGAATGGGTGGATCCAAGTTTGGACCTAAACAAGAACGAGTTACCTGTGGCACGAATCCTCGGGATCCCATGGAACCCTGAAGAAGACGCCTTCGTGTTCCAGTTCGACATCAGAGGTCAAGGCGCATCGAAACGAGACATTCTAAGTCAAGTAGCCAGAATCTATGACCCGCTCGGATTTGTCGCGCCGATCTCACTGTACGCAAAGGTCCTTGTCCAGTCTTTATGGTGACACGGCGTAAGCTTGGACGACCCACCGCCCGAAAACCTTCGAGGAGCATTGCAAGAGTGGCAAAAGAAACTGGCGCGTTTAGAAAACGTGAAATTTCCCCGGTGTCTCTGCCCGCTGCAGAACCCCGAGGCGTTGGAAATGCACGTCTTCACTGACGTGTCCGAAGTTGGTTATGGCACAGTAACCTACCTTAGAGTCGTGACTAAGCAACGCCCGATAGTCAGCTTCGTCATAACCAAAACCAGGGTTGCCCCCATCAAGTACTGCATCATCCCCCGAATGGAACTGTCGGCCGCCACTATTGTCATCGCTCTCGCCAAGATTGCCTGCTCCAGCCTCAACCTCCCGAGGGACACTGTGACTTACTGGACGGATTCACAAACGGTGCTCCAGTGGATTCACAGCCGAACAGGAAGATTTAAACCGTTCGTGGGCAACCGCATCGGGGAGATTCTTGATGGCTCGGACCCGAGACAGTGGCGCTACGTACCGGGATGTAAAAACCCAGCCGACCACTGCAGCCGAGGCGTCACAGCTGACGAGTTCGATGATGAGCGATGGTTGAGGGGACCGGAAGTCCTATACCTGGAAAGGGATCACTGGCCGTCTACCCTAGCACTAGGGGAGCCGATGAACGACCCAGAATCCGCGTCCTGTCTCTGGGTGGGGACCATCGAAGTAAGCACCCCGGACACGTCAAGCGAAGTCTTGACGAGATGGTCATCCCTAACTCACGCCCTGCGCGTCATAGCCCTAGTACTACGTTTCGTCGGAGCCGCAAAAGAAGCCATGCAAGAAAAGGCGACGCGACAACGGAACAAGAGATCTGAAGCCCGTAACCGCGGTCGAAATGCGTACCGCTTTAGTCGTCTGCATTCCCCCTTTTTTCCACCCAGCGCATGGGTAAGTGAGCAAAACCTTTTGTTACGTGAAGTGCAGTTGAAATACAGCAAGCCCGAAGCTCACATCAAAACGCACAGTCTCAGTTATTGTAAGGCAGCCAGTGCCCAATCCGTAAGTGTCGTGTAAACCAGGACTGGTTAAGTTTGAGGGTGAAACAAGCCTGCTTATCATTAAAAGGAACGTGAAAGACCGTTTCCAAGCAAAGTACAAAGTGCCATCACGACAATGGTACTTAACAGTGGGCTTGAACTGAGACAGGTGGGGTAGAAAGGAGGGAAACCACAAATGCGACCCTTGTATGAATCAGTCTAGCACAGACTGATACTATGATTATGAAGCAAACCTAACCTAACCTAACCCCCCTTACGTTGTTGACGATCGTATCGTATCGGTTAACCAACAAAACTGTTCACAAAAACTTCAGTCCGTGATCTAGTAACTTTCTGGGGCGTTTTTTTATGAATTACCGAACTATAAGAACCAATTTTGTGTTCAAAAATTACAGTTGTATTCCGATCTTCTTTGTGCACTATCCTTGTAACTTACAAATTTTTTCTAACCTCTTTTTTTTTGGGGGGGTGTAGGTTTGCAGCTGCGCTTGCGCCCCGGAAGCGCGTTTATTGGGGAAAAGGCAACTTTTCTTAAACATTCTTAATTGGATCCTTTCAGTTACGCGTGTGCTGGTTATTTAATTTGTATTCTTGCAGCTTTGGCGGTGATCATCATGTGTTTTATTTCCTTGTCTTTAGCGATCTTCAACCTGCAAGCGAGTGCAGTGCCAGGGGCGGGGCTTATAGTATGGGACCCGCAGATGGAATCATTCGCGTCAAACTCAAGCGCGACCACTCAACAAAACCGTTGATCAAAGCTTCAGTCCATGATCCAGTAATTTTTCTTTTGCGTTTTTTTAATGAATAACAAAATAAGGAACCCATTTTTTGTAAAAGAATTACAATTGTATTGATGTCTGCTTTGTGCATTTTCTTTGTAACGTACAAATTTGTTCTAACCTCTATTTTTTTAGGTTTGCATCTGCGCTTGCGCCCGGAAGCGCTTTTCTTGTGGGTGGGGCATCTTTCAGGACGTGATTAAGGTCTACCCGTTGAGTTTCGACGCGAGTGAAGGCAACTTTTCTTAAACATTCTTAAACGAAACCTTTCAGTTACGCGTGTGCTGGGGGTTTAATTTGTATTATTGCAGCTTGGGCGATGATCATAATGTGTTTTATTTTCTTTACTTTATCGATCTTATTGCGACCTAAATTTATTGGTCCAGAAGTGTTCTTGAAAGGTTTCAGTAAGATCAGTTTTAGTGAGCTACGTATTTTTAAGGAATGCATGTCTAAAACTCAAGCTAACAGCTACCTAGAAGGCTTTTCCAACAAATAAGTGCAGAAAGAGATAGGAACAGAGGGCCCTTCTCTCCCCGAAAGGCGAAAAATGGGGCGACAGGTAAGCCGAAAAAAGGGCCTGGAACGGCAGAAAGTTGCCGAGCGCCAGGCTGTCCTTACGCGCGTGAAGCCCACAAACCGTGAAAGGTTTGGCCTCTGCGTGATACCACGCCAGCGGCATTCGCCGTCCCAGTTGTAGAACGATCTTGCCCACGCAGGATCAAAACATTCCTACCTGCGCGTCAGACTAGACGGTACCTTTTCGTTCCGTTGCACCTATAAGGACTCACCCTATTGTAAGTACCCCAGCAAAAGAGGAAGAAGAAAATGAGCAGGGGAAGAAGCAAGACGCGAAGATGGTTGAACAGGATCAGGGTCGTGGATGAGAAAGAGAAACAAAGAAATGTCGCCCCATAGGAGCAAACTCGCCTTGTACAGTCTAAAGTAGACCTAGTGAATTTCACATAATTGAAATTCACCTTATCTTACCTAACGTAACGTAATTTAATCAAACCTAAATGAAGCTAACCTAGCTATACAATCACTCAAATATAGTATAATTCAAGCTGACCCCTTTTTTCCCGTACCGGTGAAAAGTCCCAAGTCTGCTTTATTGCTCCTATGGGGCGACATTGATTTGCTTCGAAAACAGAACGGTTCCGCTCCCAACGGAAGACGCTCCCGCCCCTCACCCCACTGGGGTCAGAGACGTGGCGTCCCACCGTTAGTAAAGGCAGGAAATCATTGAAGCCCCCAACACAAGAACATGGATTTGAAAGTCAAGAGGAGAAAAACAAAGAAAGAAAGGAAAAAACGCGACACATTACGTTCTTTTCGTAGGCCCTAAAGGACGGTCCTCCGTGGTTCATAGCGGACCTGGCGATGGCGGACCCCCGGTGCATGATGTGCGCCTGGCCCCTCCGCCCGCGGTTGGGGGCCACGGACCTCCGCCGCCTCGTCGAGGACCCAACGCACCCGGAGGATGAAGTTGGGGCTATGGCCTTGGTAAATAGTCTGCTGAGCACCCGTTTCCCCTATGCCCCGTGACGTCGGGGCAGGCCCGTGCGGGTCGACATCGCCCGCTTACCCAGCCGGTTCCTATGTTTTTACTGCCATACTTACATGATGGATCAGCTCACCACAGAGGGGCAGTCGTGGAGCGGGATGCAGACGGTCCAGCTCCGCCTGCTCGCCTCGCGTGCAGACCCGCCTCGATGGGCTCAACCTCCACGCTCCCCTCCACAAAAACTAGGCGAACCGTCTTTCCCCCCGAGCGCCCTTCGGCGCCAGCGTCGCCTTCCCCGGTCGATCCGACGCCATACTTACATGATGGATCAGCTCACCACAGAG
>JAHZNP010001506.1:0-18964 GCA_020615345.1 Triops cancriformis
GTTGTGATTTTACCTGTAATGATTAGAGGATGGCAATACTGTACAAATGGCAATTATGCAGTAGTTGTAGTGATATAGGCCAGACTATTCTTTAATGCGAATAATGGACGTTTGTGCTAGTAAGCTGAAAGGATTCATATCGTTGCTTTTAGGGTTTGGATGGTGAATGCATTATTCCTTTTTTTAAATTTCGTAAGAATTTTTTT
Source organism: Triops cancriformis (assembly GCA_020615345.1). NCBI lineage: Eukaryota > Metazoa > Arthropoda > Branchiopoda > Notostraca > Triopsidae > Triops > Triops cancriformis. The sequence goes on from JAHZNP010001506.1 coordinate 207, forward strand.
AGTTTCAACACTACAGTCTACTTTTGAGCCATTTATACTTGTTTCTTCTTGTCGAAGACGAAAGAAACTTAATCTCGACGGGCTGAACATAAATTTGTGCACTTTTTCTTAGACATTTTTCTGTCACATTTTTTAAACGACAACTGATTAGTAAGCCGGGAAATACAGAACAAATAACAGAGGGCTGGGAAATTAGACTGTTATGAATTGCATTCAAATAAAGAACGCGGAATCTTTCTTGCAATTTGTGTGTGTGCATGATGGTCGGTGGTAAGCGGACTTCTGTAAGATACCCGACCGGGAATGAACACAGTATAAACTAACACGAGTAAAGTTTGACGAGTTTAAATAAATCGAGTCTGCCTCCACTGAATGAAATGGGAGCGACATGGAATTGGAACTTAAGAAGTTAAGCGAGTTGAATGGGACTCCATTTTATATCTAAACGGACAATTTTAAAATAAAAAAGGTGAAGGTTATTTTATGAAACAAATCACTTTATCGGTAAAAATGTCTGGACATTTCCTCCACAAATTTTGTTATTCCCGCCTTTAATAGCTGGCTTTCCAATTCAAGTGCAAGTTCAACTCGTTAGAGAAAAAGGCTTGCCAGGCTTGACCAACTCCGAGTTCTGCTATAAAAAAATAGTCTTGTTCCGGACGCAAGTCCGGGCCAAACGCTAGTCCACAAAACCCTGGTTCCGAAACAGTCAGAAGCAGGGTAGTTGGACGAATCGAACTACAAACATTTCACTACCACTACTCTATACTATTATTTCTTTCAATGAAATGCTATTTATGAGAAGATTCAAGCTGATTCTGTGACATTATTCAAGAAATTCCATAGGCAAAATTATGCACGTTTACGATTTAGTTTAAGTATTTGTAGATTTCAATGATACAAAAATACCCATTCTATTTATAAAATAAAAGGAAAATGTATGACAACGAAAGCTTCTTCATGAGAAAAGGAACCGTATTCTTCGACTCCAATTCACCTATACGATATTCAATCTCAATTCACTCAACAATTCACCGAACATCCACATTCGGCTGTTCATTCTAATACCACAAACATTTGAATACTGCAGAAATTTAAACAAGAGTAAAGTACACGACTAATTTTTTTACATGTATTCCGTGTATTCATGGTCTTCTCTTTACGCTACCATCGCGTAGCATCCGCTTGCGGCATTTCCAACACTTTGCGCCACTAAGCTTTGGAAACAGGGATAACATATTTCAAAGGGTTTACAGTAAAAAAAAACTGCCGTTAAAAAAATTACAAAATGAATAAATACCGCTAACTGTAGAATTTTGTTTCCGTCCCTCACGAATAGACCTGTCTTGTATTTCCGCTCTAGGCATTGTTTAATGTAATACCAAAAAAAACTTTACCTGCTTTTACATTTCTTCACTCAGTGACCACACCTCTCCTTGAAGTAGTAGTGAACGCAAAACGTAACAGAATGAAGGGTAAATATAAACTGCTGTCTTTCTGCGCTCGCTAGCTCCTCAAACACGTTTACATGTTTTCCATCCCGCTCCGAGAAGAAAACGGTTGTCGCTCTTATATTACGTTGTCTCAAAAATGTGACCAACGGAATTGTGCATGCAAAAAATTGCCCGCGTACCACAGGTATTTACCCCAAAAGTAGCATACGAAACAAACCCACACGTGAAAGAAGAACCCCTCCCTGATCTGGAACCCACGGTATACCCAACACGGTGTTGGGTGACACCCTGTTATCTGTCCACCCACCCGAGAAAAATAACTGTAAAAAAAATGTAGAAAAACTTATATTTAATTTGAGTGCGAGCTCGTTTGCATTTAGTTGTAATTCCACTTCTTGTACTGTGTCACGAAATCTGCCCCCCTTTTTACATAAGACTTCCATGCGGGTGAGAAACGCTAATAGTTAACACGTTATGTAGAAGGGTTTTTGTACTACGAGATCACATTTCTTGTCGTCGGCCCTGCCTAACACGTTTTGAATGTTATGCGACACCCGCAATACGCAACGGCACAAAATTCTGATCTCCTCTCCCCCTTCAAAATGTAAGAAAGGTGAGTTTTCCCCCACCCTGTTGCCCCTGTGTACTATCGTAGTTTTTTCCCTCTTCAGGAGCTTTGCCAGATTTGGTTGCAACAGTGAATGGCATCACACCTCCCATAAAAGAACAATTACAATGCCCACATAGATACTTGAAGAGTTACAAAAATAAAAAACCAAGACCGTTTCCTTTTGTATCAAAATAATCTTCCAAATAAAATGTCTCCAAATTTCAGACAGGGGAAACGCAACATGTTGCAACAATTGTTCTGGCAGTGCTCAACAAGAACCCTTTTCAAGTTACCCCTCTTTAGCCCAGGTCCACACTTCTTACATCTGTACATTTCAGCCAAAAATAGTTTGAATGAGAATAGCTCTCAAAACAAAGCGAGTCTCTGGACCAGCCAGCACTTACGAAAGAGACTAGACAACGCAAAAATTTAAGACAGAACATGAACTCAGGCACAGAACTCTGCTCCCAAAATTTCACGTGTATTAAGCTGTCCATAGTAAGATCTGGCTTGGCCCACGGTCTAGCATGGAATGTGAGACCCGCCTGGAACTTCACTGAAGTTGATGCCACTGCCCCTTCGGTCCTTTCAGTAATTCAACAAAAAGATCCTAAACAAAACGCAAAAGCCGTGGGCAGTACGTTACAATCCCTGGTGAATCCAGGAATCACGTTAACTTTCTTGAACTTCAGTAAGAAAAATTAACTTCGTCTCTTTGGGTACAAGTTTGAAGCAAAAATCGTGAAACAAAGAAAATCGGTGCAACAAACGGCAGATGAATTTCCTTTAAATCTTCGCGTTTTGGACCCTTGTCTTTGTTGTCTCGTAAATGCATTTGGTTAAGTTCAACCCCCGAAAGAAAAAAAAGTCTTCTCAACTACGAATATCACAGATGGTCACGGCCCAGATTAGTGTGGGGGGAACAACCCACCTTGCGTTCTCGTTTTCCTTCACTGTCTTCAAATTCGCTCTTCGAATTTTCGAAAGGTGCAAATCGCTTTTTTCGTAGGGGCAAAAATTATGGTAACAAGGTTTGAGCTGTATAAACTGCCCTTTTACCACTTGGTAAAGTATCAGGCCCTAGCTGTATCTCGTGTCTATGAAAAATGGTACAAGTAACTACGGAACACTGTGCCGTTTCTTTATGTAGGAACATTACCACAAGACGGGCGATGGTCTCGTTAATGTTTCGCCTCGCACGTTTTCCGAATGAGACCATAAAATGTACGTGGTTTTGAGTAAGACTTTCTGCAAAAAAAAAGTTCTATCGTGACGTTACCTAAACTTATATCTAGAAAAATAAAAAAGTCGAAAAACGGGATATAAGGTACATGTACAAGAAAAACAATACCCGTGGTACGTACGGCATCTCAAGTCCCATGGAAGGTATTCAGTTAACGTTAATAATTCCCCTTCTCCCGTTTCCAGAAAAAAATGCTACATAATAGTACAAAACAGCTTGGTTTTCAGATCGTTCCACTCGTCTAGATACTGTTCTACGCCCTTGGTAATAACACGCTTTTCGAGGGGAAAGGTCGCTCATCCCTCGAACCCAATTCGCTTTCTCCATTCACTAAGCAAATAAATGTCAACCTTTTCGTTATTTGACGGCACGGAAGTCTAAGGGATCGATGGAATCTTTTCGTGGAGCTTGAGAGCACAAACAAGACACGCAGTTAACAAATTGGTCTATTGCCTCTTTCCTGCAAAACTAGCGGAAATACTGCTTCGCGAGAGTTTTTTAAAAAAATCAGAAAACCTCAAAAATATCGTATCATATTTGTCAAATAAATTTTGTTTGTAATGGAGGTTATCTTCTCAATAGGCAAAAGAGAATTCCTCTTTTTCGCCTGGCTAAATTGCAACAATGAGAAGGAACCCTCGCTTCTGAATCTGCTTCGCGCGAATAAGGGACGGCAACAATGGAACCAAAAACGAAGAGTACGGAGACAAAACGGTATAAACCTAGCTCTATGTTTAAGCAATGCAATTTCTCTACGTGTCGAAAAAAAAATCTTCATATGTGGCGGCCTTTTCAAGTATGACCCCCATTTTTGTCCTGTCGCCTTTAAAAGCTTTGGACGTGGCAGTTTACAAAATCCAAAGCCACGCCCAATACTGGGACATCATGAAAAATAACCCTACCCGGATAACATGAAGCTAACGTGAGTTTTTTCAGAAAGAAGAAAATGAGATGAAAACATGTGCACTTGACGCAATAATCTGCCGGATTTGGACGTTCCAAAAGCCAATGAAACCGGATATTGAGACGCATACGTTCTCTGGGACTTGTCTTACTGACCCCACCAGTCAGTGGCGCCACCGTGGTTGGCTGGGGCTCCGCCGTAGTATCCACCATAGTTATTGTAGCCTGTGAAAATGGGCAAGGCAGGCATCCGTACAACTGCTGGGCACAAAAAGGCAGAGAAAAGGGGAAAAATACTCAAGACTGGATCACACGCCCGACCCTTACCCCCCTTTTCCCCCAAAACGTGACAATAACCCTCCCCCACCCCCTTGCTAATGTCGCGCGAACCACTTTTCCGTTGACACACGAAACGGAAAAGCATTAGCAAAAGAAAGTCGTTCACGAAACGCAGAAACGTTTGTCCTCGGTCTAATTCCAGTCTTAATATAAAAAGTTACTTGAAAAATGGATATCACGATAACTTGAAAAAGAATCTACGGCGTTAATAACGTGAAACACTTAGAATCGTGAAAGGATGTGCGCAAACACCACTGACTAAGGGTTACAATGACGTGAAGAATTGGTAGTACGCTTAAACAAATTTAACAACCTGTGCAAGCTAAGGCTCCGTCCCACAACTCAATGTAGTTTTCAGAAGGCATACGAGGATCTTTTGTTTTAACGAACAGCAGGGGAAAAAATGACGTAACTTAATGAGTGCCAAGCTGCCGGTTAAAATCAACTCAAAAAAGACAAAATGCTAAGCCAAATGAGCTAAAACGTCATAGAAAACTCAAAAAATAAGCTGAAAAAGGGGCCAGGCGGGTGTCCAACAACAAAGGCAAAAAGAACGAGTGGCAAGAGGCCAAACTAAAAAAATCCAGGAAGTGGCAAAGAGCACCGAAAGAGATCAGGGAAGGTAGAGGTACTTACCATGCGCGGGAGGCGGGGCGCTGAAATTGGGGTAACCACCACCATTACGAACCATTCCCATCGAGCTGGATTGTTGGCCCGATCCACGGCTGGACTGTTGCGTACGGTAATCCCGTGATCCAAATCCACCAGAAAACCTACTTTATTTTTCAGACACACAGAAAACGTCAGTACCTTGCACGACAAAGAAATTGAACACAATTTACCTTTTGCTTCCACCACCACGGCGACTGCTACCCGTAGAGTGTCGCTGTTCCATTGCTAAACCTTCCAACCACGAAGGCAATTCTTGCTTGGTTTCAATAATGAGTTCGACCAAGTCGCGCGTCAAGTTCCTGTTCTTGTCATTAAAGAAGGAGGTGGCTAAGCCCAGGTTTCCCATACGACCGGTACGGCCAATACGATGCACATATTCCTCTACATCAGAGGGCAAATCATAGTTGATTACGTGTTTCACATGAGGAATATCCAATCCACGAGCGGCAACCTAAACCCAAACGGAACATGCGCAGACCTTTAGCATTTTAGAAACCACATTTTCTCGACAACTCAAACGGCCAAGTATTCAATTCTGCCGATCTCAATTGACTACACTCGCTACAAATGGATTAAACAGTATCATAGATTTCATCACATGTGAATCAAACTGTCTCCCGTTTAGTCCAATTCTTGCGTAGCCAAGGAAATTGGCGTGTTATGAAGTACTTGGGCTGTCTCAACTGGACTTAAGTAACAATATTTCTTCCAACCCAAAGCAGACCAAAATAACCCTAATAACTGCAATATACATACAACGCGAATAACTAGCTAGGAAAACAAATAATAATAGATAAATAACTAAATAAAGAAAACATTTCTTCTGAAATGCTGATATATTTACAGCAGTCGCCACCAAGACGGGTGTTTTGCCGGAGCGGAAACGTTTCAAAGCTTCTTCTCTTTCTCGTTGGCTTCGGTCGCCGTGAATCGAGGTGACGGGATAACCGTCGCGGTAGAGAAATTCTTCCAGCGAATCAGCGCCGCGTTTGGTTTCCACAAAGACCAACGTCAGACATTCTTCCCCGCTGAAACCGGGCTTGTTAAGCCCCGCTGCATTCAGCAAGTCCAAAAGGAAGGAACGCTTATCGTGTTCCTCCACCCACACCACCTTTTGCGTAATGTTTTCAGACGTGGAGCCTACACGACCCACGGCCAAGAAAATATAATTGTCTAAAAAGTCACGGGCCAACACTTGGATTTCTTTGGGGAAAGTAGCCGAAAACATGAGCGTTTGACGCTGGCCTGTTTTGGGCATAGTATCCTGTTCCACGATGCGGCGAATCTGAGGCTCGAAACCCATGTCCAACATGCGATCAGCTTCATCCAGTACCAAATACCTGCACACACACATACAAAGAAAAACATACAAACATGAGCTCAACTAAGTGCCTGAACGTAAGGAAGCACGACAATTCCGTTATTCGAAATTCTAAAAAAACATCAAGCATTCAAACGAGTCATTTCAAACGTACGTGCAATAATCCAGACCAATTTTGCCCCGCTCCAACATGTCGACTAATCGACCAGGCGTGGCTACAAGCAAATGGCATCCACGGTCCAACTCGGCCATTTGTTGACGAACGTCAGCTCCTCCGTAACTACGTCAGATAAAACAAAAATCTGCTGATGTGACTACTTCCAAGAAACTCTCAATTCTGATTCGAAAGACACAAGCATCAGCTAAAAAATTTTCCACGTAGAAATTCAGGTTTCAAATGTCATAACCATCATTTGCATATTGATTAAAAAAAGCCAAGCGGATATAGCCGTCCGACTTACACAACGCAGGGACGGACCCGGGAACGGTAAGCGAACTTCTTGGATTCATCGTAGATCTGGGTGGCCAGTTCACGAGTTGGGGCCAAAACTAGCGCCAATGGAAACTGTTTACGCCTACCATAGCCACGCTGTCCTCCACCGCTAGCGGCAGCGGGTCCGCGCTCAAAAATCTGGTTGAGAATGGGAACCAGGAAAGCTGCCGTTTTGCCGGAACCAGTCTGGGCACAGGCCATCACATCTCGATGACCCAAAATGATAGGGATGGCATACTTCTGCACAGGGGTTGGGCAACTGTAACGTGCCAAGGCAATATTGGCAGTGATGATGGGTGTCAGCTTGATATCCTCGAACTAGAGCAAAAATAAACGCGATGTTACACTCTTCCTCGTATGTCTCACTCATGCCACACCGTAAAAGCAGGTGCACAAAAAGCACAAAACCCGATCAGAAAAGCTGTTAAATCACTGAAGCTTGCATTAGTACACATTCTCAAGCTCAGCAGGACCAATTTGTTCTCATCCTTTAACGCTGTTCAAGTCTTTTTCTCTTTCAAAGCCATATACATGTGCTTTAGTCTACGAACCAAAAGCGATCAATGTAGCTAAGCATCCCATAACAAATTGACATGGCAATGAATATTCAAGCGTCACGCCACGTGCATTCAAACGATTTTACGCAAAACGTGTCTACTTCAAGCAAAATAAGCAGAGAAAGAGACTTGGCGACTAGGAAGTCTACGTCTCCAATTGAAAACGAAAAAAACTTACTGAATTGATATGTTCGGGGACATCATTACCCGTCGCCTCCACCGGGATATCTTCATACTTGTCAAAATTGATACCGGAATTCCCCGTGCCGAACATTTCGAGCTCTGTACGCTCATCCCGGGGTAAAGGCACCGTCCAGTCGTTGTCGGAGCCACTGTCGCGCCAGCGACTGTTGCCTTGTTGCCCTCCGCCACCATTGCCGTAACGATCACCGTTCTGGCTGAAGCCTGACCGACCCCGGGACGGTTCTTTCCAACGATCATTACCCGCCCACTGACCTTGCGGGGGCGGTGCGTCTCGCCAACGATCGCCGCCCGAACTTGGGGGTGGGCCTTCCGTCCAGGGCTGTCCACCCTGGCCTTGACTAGAGCCCCAATTGCCCGTGCCTTGGGCGTCATTACTACGATTGTACGCGACCCCCTCTTGACCTACGGGCGCTTCCTGACCTGGCTCGGGATAATCTTGCTGATAGGAATTGTAGCCACCACTACTACTACCACCACTACCACCACCGCCACCACCGCCACGCGGGGTGTAGCTTTGATTCACAGCAGGTGGTCCGCCTCGTCTCGGATAATTGTTGTAGCTCCCTCCACGATTTCCACCTTCGATAATAAGATGAGTTAGAACAGTGGAAACAGCGTAATCACGAGTACAACGTAAAGGATTAATATAAAACATAATGAGAAAACCAGGAAATTTAAAAAGAAGATTTACGACAGCAAAGAGCAATATGAACAATAAAAAATGCCTTCTGTGGAGAAAGGAAAAGTGAGTGAGTTGCCTTGACAAAAAGACAACACACTTACCCTGGCTTCCATAGTAGCCACCAGCGTTCTGATACCTGGAGTCGCCCCGATTAGAATCGCGGTCTCCAGCTGAATAACAGTCTACCAAATTAAAAAGAAGGAACTTAGGATGCCACATAAACAGCATACAGACGCAGATGCCAAAAATGAATGATCAATGGAAGGTAATGAAACTTAAAATAAATATTTAGGAAAACTTCAAATCATCTATTGAAATTTTTACGAATGTGCGGCCAAACCTTTAACGTGCAAGAATAGGGATCTAATTTACCTCGATTTCCACCTGATCTATTGTCAGCATAGCTTCCTACAGAAGGGGCACCTCCAGTACGACGCAGATGGGGAGGCACATAACGGCCGCCCGTAGAATTTCCAGAGGAATATTGGCCTCCTTTGTTCAAGTCCAGATCAGCTAACTGTTAAATTTAAGAAAATAAGCATATGGGATTCGCGCTATTGCAAGAGACATTGTGAAACATAAAATGTTAAAAATAGGATTGCGCAAGAAGCCGCTTCAACACAACCCCATTGTTCTAAGCTAGTCGCGCAAGTTCAATATTCACAACAAACTAAAAAAACGGTTCGTTTTCGAGAAATTTGGCTCTTACTTGCTGTTCTAGACCCACTCCATTTTGCATCGGTACACTGCTCATAGTACACTTACAAATTAACAAAATTTGGCTTGCAGAAATAGCAAGAAAAAGAAAAAGCGTCCTCCCCACACACTCAAAGGTAGAGATACCTCACTGAGGAAAGGGATCTTCGGGCAGGACTGCCAAGTTCGACAGCTCTCCACTGAGGCCCTAAATTGCAACCTTCAGTTGTTTCGTCTTTCCCCCGTTGTGTGTATACCAAGACTGAGGTACATTTTTCGTATTTCGTTTTATCTTTGGCATCCGTGTAGAATTAGGAATTAATTTACCCCTGCTTAGTTTTGCTAGTAACGTACGTTGATTACTAATTATTTAAAGTGCTATTCGGGTTCGATAATGGATTATTTGAGAGCTAAATAGTGATATCACTGTATACACAGTACATTAGAAACATGTTGTAATTCATGATTGCTATGTGTTTTGCAGGGGCCTAGAAAATGGGTCGTGTGATCAGGGCACAGCGTAAGGGTTCTTCGGCCGTTTTTAAGGCCCACACCAAACACCGCAAACCGGCCCCCAAGTTCAGGCCAGAAGATTTTGCCGAACGCCATGGATACATCAAGGGAGTAATTAAGGTAAGTTCGTACTTAAACATGCGACTATGACTAAAAGTGTAAAACCTTCCAGGACATTATCCACGATCCTGGTCGTGGAGCTCCATTGGCAGTGGTTCACTTCCGTGATCCGTACAAGTTCAAAACCCGCAAGGAACATTTCTTAGCCGCTGAGGGCATGTACACCGGCCAGTTCATCTACTGCGGCAAGAAAGGTAACGCATTATTCCTTTTAGTGTCGTCATTCGTATAGCTGTGATGTGAAACGGACTGTCCTGAAATTTCGGCTGTAGATTACCGTCTAGAGGCTGTTTCTGAGCAAAGACAAAGTCCAGAGTTTACGTAGCGTGCCAGTCTCAGATATACTAAAAGACACCTTTCTTTTAATAGCTGCGCTCCAAATCGGCAACGTTTTGCCGGTAGGAGTCATGCCTGAAGGTACCATTGTCTGCAATGTAGAAGAACAACACGGTGACCGTGGAACTCTGGCCCGTACTTCCGGAAACTACGCCACCGTAATCGGCCACAACCCCGAAACCAAGAAATCGCGTATCAAGCTGCCCTCTGGCGCCAAGAAAGTGATTTCTTCCAGCAACCGTGCCATGGTCGGCATCGTTGCCGGTGGTGGACGTATCGACAAACCCATCCTGAAAGCCGGTCGTGCCTACCATAAGTACAAGGCTAAGCGTAACTGCTGGCCAATTGTTCGTGGTGTGGCTATGAACCCCGTTGAACATCCCCACGGTGGTGGTAACCATCAACACATTGGTAAGGCGTCGACCGTCAAGCGAAGCACCAGTGCCGGTAGGAAGGTTGGTCTTATCGCTGCCCGAAGAACGGGTCGTATTCGTGGTGGCAAGGTGGAAATCAAGGGCGACGATTAAGCTGTGTTGTACCCCAAGAAACACTTTAATACAGCTATTGACGCTATTCTCAAAAAAACTTTGTTATTTTTCTGTTTATTCCGTTATATTGTCATTTCAAATATTTTGCTTCACTGTCATTCATACAGGCATACGCAAACATTCAGTCAAATCAAGGGCAAAGAAAAATAGGAACAAACATCCAGAACCAACTCGCGCATGAATACTATAGCGAACAATTTACAAAAATCGGCAAAATCTATTCTCCCTTTTCAAAATTTCTAAACTAACAACGGGATTTGCTCTTCAACGAAAACCACAGCATAAAAATTAAACAGATCATCTTTAGCGGAACGTCCTGTAATTGCGACAGTCCCAAGACACACAAGACTTCGGAAGTTTATACAAAATCTCGAGAGAGAAAAAAAATCTTTCCAGTTGTTTCCTTTCTCTTGGACTAACTTTTAGCCAAGCTCGTAGAAAGGCTTTGTTTGCTTAGTTGTCGCTTTTTTTCTTATTGGCATTTTATCAAGCTACGTAAGTATAGACTTTGCGGTCATCCGGCGTACGAGCCAAATATTCGCGTTCAATCAAACCTTCAATCCTCTTCTTGATGATAACTGGCGAAGGTAGGAACCGACTTTTCAGCTGCTCCGTCACCTCAGCAACCAGCACATTGTGCTATAAACAAACAAATACAGTAAAAATAAAATAGCAGATACAATGCTGACCGACAAACACGCTTTACGTAACTGACGTCACAGGCAAAGCGCGTACTTTGATTTTGTAATCCATAATATGGAAGATGAATCACCCTGGGACGTAAACCTTTACCTGCATTGATTTCCTGGCTTTCATGATTCTAACAATGGCGGCTTCAATTTCGTGTTTCCTATCTTCATCGACTTTGGAACGCGTTTCTTTCCGTTCTGGCTCAGACTCGCCCTTGGCTGCCACCGTTTGGATTTTCACCCTGTGCAACTTGGACGTAAAGCCGTCGTTGACACTGAACACATGTCCGGGTTCGATTTCTTTACTCCGGGGGGTTTTCATCAAGACTCGTTGCGTAGCTTTGCCCAAAGCCAAGGACTGCAAGGCCCTCACCAAATCCCTTTCAGCAATATCGGTTTCACTTTTAATTTCCTATGTTGAAAATAAAATCGTTTTAATTCAGACACAAACAACTCGACGCTACGGATTACTTCGTATGTCCATCTATCCTTGTTGTTGAAAAGCATCAAAATGCACATTTGGTAAGTGGACACCTGAATAATATGTTTGCGAGGGGGTCCGGAACTAGAAGTCGCAGGGCGCGACGGGGCAGGGCTTGCACCATTCGACGTACTAGCAACTCCGTCTGTTTCTTCACGCTTTGGACCGTAAAAAATAGCACTCAAATCAGCAGAGCCCAACTGTGGCTGCAAAGTCAACTGACGGCCACTGTGTTTAGCTAGGTAAAACCTACCAGGAAAAATTTCTTCAAGATATAGAAAAGTATCCTATCTCGAAACCATTACCTTCTGAATGCTTCAAAGGCGTTTCTGGCGGAAAGAGGAATAACGCATTTCGTGGCACTCTGTGTAGGCCAGAAGCCAGTAGTTAATACACGTACGCTGAGATCCACGCCAAACAAATTGGTCTGTTTTTAGAAAGATTTTCGTTTTATCACAATGTTTGCTTCAAAAGAATATTTTTCTTACTCCGGCTGTCTGGATGTGTTGCTTAAAGTCTTCCATAATGGTATTAGACACTGACATGTCTTTAAACATGCCTTCCAGTTTAGATGTGAATTGACAGCCGCATTCGGTCTATTAAGAGAAAAAGAGTCGAGTAATAAGTTACACATTTTTAACTGGAAATCGCAACGTTTCGAACTAACCTTCAACTTGGATATCATATTCTTCTCCGAGTCATCGGATACGGATTTGTTGAGCAGCAGACGTTTTGCGAGGTGCTGTTTATAGTACCGCTCAAAAACGTCTTTTTCTTGCAAAAATCGGAACAAGACCATACTCTTATCCAAAACGACCTCAATCTCTTGTTCTGTCATGCCCTTAACGCCCTTCTTGAGCTTATCATCGATGAAAAGCGACAGATACTCTGGTGATTTTGCATTTAAGTTTAGGAAATATTCAAAGTCCGAGGAAATCATGTGTTTGAAAATCTTATCGCCGTTGAAGGAGTGATACAAGAAATGATCAAATCGATCTTTCAGGTCTAGCAAGCTCTAAAGAACAAACAGAACAGATGAGTTGAAAGCAAACAACACCCCTGTGTAGCATTTCTTTACCTGAACATAAGTCAAAGCGTTTGTGCCCGATTCTTCTTCTGTCACCAAAGCCTTGCCTTCTTCCCGTAGGTAACGACTGACACAATCGGCCATGGTTCGGAGACCTCGATCCCGGACACGTCCCAGAAGCTTATACATACAAGCCAAGTCGTCCGTTTTCCGAGACTGAAGCATATGAACAACTCCCGAGTTTTCCATTTCGACGATCGTTTTCATATGCTTTTTTATCAGTTCTTCCTCGACGACTTCCACAATTCGTGGTTCGGTCGTTTCATCCAAGTAATGCTTAGCACGTTCGCCCTCCTCGTTAATTCGAGCTTCCACTTTCTTGATGTATACAGACGCGGAGTTCTCGGCTAAGAATTTCTGACTTTCCAGCTAAAAAAGAGTAAAGAATTAATAATGGCTTCTTCGAATGCGAACTAGAAATTCAGAGTTACTTTGTAAAATTCAGCTGACTGGGCTAAAAACGGCCTTTCAAAGTCCTCTTCATAGACATTCCGACTATCAATTCCTAAGACCATGAGCATTTGACACGCAGACTTGATCGCCAAGCGGTCTACCACTTCACCTCGGCGTTCCCGCATGACCATATCTAATAAGGTCATGCGCAAATGGTCTCGAATGCAACCATAACGAACCACCTGACAGTTTAGGGAGTTAAAATGGTGAGTTAAAAGAGACGTTTTATGAACTGGCTCTGGACCTGGTCACGAAAAATGATGAGACCCAAGTTGTAGACGTTATCCACGTTATTCTGGAGGACGTAAACCCGATCCATATACATGAGAATATCCCGAATCATGACCATCGAAGTTTGATGGTCATTCCAAGCTTGATTTAGCGTCTGAAGAAAGTTGTTGTGAAGAGCGTTTAAGACATCCTGGCGAACCTGTTTTTCCAAATTAACCAACGACGGGTGACACAAGCAATAAAAGCAATAATTTGTTTTTGTAACAAATTATTAAAACTAATTCGATATCCCTACTTTGTTTTCGAGGTGTTGAGTGACAACTTCACGTAAACCTGTATATAGTCGCTCTCCGTGTTTGTGGAGGACCATGGTATAAGCGTTTCGGTACAATTCTTCAAAACTCAGACCAGAGTTGTTCTTTTTCTGGATTTCTTGAATGGCATTTTTCAACAACGTCCAGATATTTTCAACGTACTTTTCGTCCATGGTCATCTGTGAATAGAAAATCCATTAGTCAATATGTTGACCTTCAATATATTTTTCTTGGAGAAACGATTAAAAAGTGAACTTACGGGAAAAGCCCTGATTCTCATTTTGCCCTCCTTCTTGGGGCCTCCTCCCAAGCCGCCCATCATTTTTGAAGATTTTCTGCTGAAACTTCTTTGAATGAAATACGTATCCTGATGGCTACTTTTATACTCCGAATTTCACGAAATTTTCAAGACAAAACAAGAACCGACAGCAAACAATACCAGGTCCCCTAGGAGCTACAACGTGGATGAAGCACAGCTGAACACCAAAACTAGCAGGTGACAAGAGTACGTGCTGCACTCTGTTAAGAACTAGGAAATATACAGACAAAATAAGGATTACTACAATCATGTGCACGAACACGCCAATAAAAGCGCCACCAGCAACAGCCGACATTATAGGTTTCTTATCATTCCGAAAAGCTATTTAAGAACTAATTAGGAATGTGTACAACCTCTTCAGACAAAAGGCTTAAAATTGCAGCAAAACAATCATAGCTGAATATAGATGGGACAAAAGAAACACAGGGCAATGAAAACATACACATGATCTAAAAATATTTGGAGTCCGTAGTATTTTTACATATTGCCCTAAGTAGATCTACAGTACAATAATAGCATAGAACTGTTGAATAATAAGTAAGGTGACCATATGTCCCGTTTTGAAAGGAGCTGTCCCGTTTTTTCGCTGTTTTTTGTCCGTCCCCGTTTTTTCCCCACCGAAAAGTAGGTTTTGTTCACTTTTCCGAAAGAAAAGTAAATGCACTTTCATATTGATGAATTTAAATTGAACCGATGTTTGAGGTCGTAAGACGATTTTTAGCACCGTTCGAAACCAATAAAAATGAGAATCTAAACGAGTGGTGTAAAAAACGTTTTCCTACCCCGCCTCGTCATTTCTGAATTGATTTCGCAACACTTATTTATACGAGGGGCAACGGTTTCTAGTTGTAGCGTTTGCTTGCCTGCCCTATTGCTACCTTGCGTGTTCCTGATCAGATGTCTGTGTTTAAAAGTGTTAAAATGTCTACGAAGCCGAACTCATAGTTTCATTGACGATCTCCCAATAATAGCAGTGGTGGTTATATTTCAATCTATGAACACTGGATCCGTTTATTTTTCTAAAATGTTCGACTAACGTCTAGAATATCAAGACTTTAACAACATCGTTGATTGACATAGTAACAACTATGCCAATCAGGCAGCACAGCCCCGAAATTTTACGAAAGAATATCTCTTCATCAACTAAGTACTCCTGTAGTCGAAGAGGTATGAGAGATTCTCCCTCTACGTGTACTCAATAGGGCGCCATTACGAATTGTTTAACACACATCTGCTCTTAATTAATGGCGGTAAGATAGATACACTTAAATACGTAATACACCATTTAATATACTTATACTATTTAAAAAAACTACGGGAGTTAAAAAAACGGGAGTTGTCCCGTTTTGGCTTCAACGAAATATGGTCACCCTAATAGTAAGCATCACAACAGTATATAACGCAAACTGCATGTAAACATGTGCATAAACATACAGCAACGTGTTACGTAGCTAAGAGTTCAATAATACTTTCTTATCAAAATGAGGTGCGCTTGTGTTCATTTCTTTATTTTATTTTCATCCTAATCCTCCCCAACCCTGCTTTTATTGAAGCTTTATGAATACACGAATAGTACTTCGAACTAAGCAGCTATTCATAGGAATTTTACAAACCAGATATCTTTATAGGTCTGCTTAGGTTCCTTCGTTTGACACACTCTTCAGTGACAAGCGAGCAATATCACTGTTCTCTTCAACCATCATTGGTCCGTCGTCACGATTCCAAGTTATTTATTTACACGTTAGTTATCACCCACATGAAATTATATTTTTTGCTATTCGCAAAATAATTAGTTTTCCCAAAAATAAACAGCAAACTTGAGAATTAAACTCTCATCGATAGACGTTACCCAGCTTGAAGAGGAATGACAGAGATAGTCTGTTCAATCCACATGCCATCTTTGTAACGTATTTTTGTTTTCTACGTGTACGGTTGTGAGTAAGTACATATTAACAATCCTGTTATTTCTATTTTTAAGAATCAGACAGTACAATGTAAAATTAACAACAAAAGTTTGTATGGGTGCGAGGTGGCAGTTTGGCAAAAAAACGTAAAATTTACTTTACTAAGGCTGCGGTCTCACTAGCCGAATAATCATGGTTATTATAACCTTTTCCTTGAAAATTTCTCACTTTTCCTATTCCTGGGACAGCGATTACCAAAGAAAAGGTTATAATAACCATGGTTATTCGGCTAGTGGGACCGCAGCCTAATATTCTTTTTGCGCTTTTAGAATTGTATGCTAGGAACAAAAATGGCACAAAATCTGCACTAAAGGGTACAAAAGTGCTGTGTTTTTTTACTGGGAACAAAAATGGCACAAAATTTGCACTAAGGGTATAAAAGTGCTGGGATTTTTTCTGGCAGTTAGTCAAGTAAACATGTCGTTCTACGACCACATCCCAAGTCCGTCGTTGCTTTTGTTGTTTGTTTTCTCGAAAAACATGTAATCCTGTAAGAACAGATAAGAGAGATGAGAGTTTTACTGATTTCCAATACAATCTTACGATCAGAAAACAAGCTCCGAGCAAAACAGCCTTCATTTTCACATCCAAGTCTAGGGGAAACGAAATGCCAAAGTTGTCGGCATCCGTAAAAGCTTCTCTGACAAATCCGGACCACTGTTTAGAGATTTTGCCGACTTTCGTCCCATCTAAGCTTAGGACCTGAGAGCATTGCGTTTAGGAGTAAATTTTCACGTTATTGTTGAGCCTACGTCAAATTCAACATCTCCGCAACAGCTAACTGTGCAGAAGGGCCCTTGGATTCTTAGAACCGTCTCCCCAGCAGCGTTTTTCAAAGAGAACTTGGGCACAAATATACTCCAGTCTTGTTTGACGGTACCTATAACGTTACCGGGAGGCGAGCACACGTCCATAGTCTACAAAAAAAGGTTCTTTCTATTTCAACAACATCTTTAACTAGATACCTGCAGACAGCAAGGGAAACAGCAGCTTGTACATGCTAGTGGACGGTTAAAATGTATCGTTTCATGTCCTAAATTGTCCACAATCTTCATTTCAAAAGAGCGCAGAGGGCCACAGCACATCCGAGTACAACAATCAGATATTTCGGCCGCATAAAATATTTTTTGACCCATGGAGTTCTTTACTTCATATTTGTTCGCTGTCTCGAACCCCACAAACGCTACGTAATTAGCCATCGGAATTATTAACGTCACGTGGGACAGAGCAAGGCTGTTTCAATACCTTCTAGCAATTCAATTTTTTGCTGGACCAGTAGTTGATCAACGAGGGTCAAATACTCCAGACCAGGCGGGCAGTTAGAATTGGCAGTAGGTGCAGGCATCCAACTAGCGTCTCCTGAATACAGAATAGGAAACGACGTCATTAAATATCATCCTTGCAGTTTGGTATTACCTTGTCCGTGATTTCCCATTGGCTGCATTCCTATTACCATCGGTTGTGGGCTGTACATCGGGGGCGGCTGCCCTTGAGGAACGGGATAGGCAGGCGTGGGATACCCATTCCCTTGGCCTGGATTTGGGTAACCCCCGAATTCCACAACAGGAGCGGTAGGGTTGAAAGCAGGTTGGGGATAACCACTTCCTTGGTTAGGATTTGGATAGCCTGAAGAAGGATTAGGATAAACACCTGGCAGAGGATAGTAAGCTGGATCCGGATAGCCCATCCCTTGTAAGCCAAAGACGGACAAAGACACATATAGACATTAGTGACGGACAGCTATACTAGTACCAGGTTGTTGCTGGACGACATTTGGTGGATGTGACATCGTAAAATGAAGGCTCGAGTGTTGATTTGTCGCAAATCTGGAAAAAACAGTGTCAGGAACAGTGAGCTAGCCATTTAAACAACGGCGCTTGGCTTCAGGTTAAGAAACGGTATAACAGAGACAAAACCTTAGAAACGATATGGTAATTACTTCGGGTTATGCAGTCACAGAACTGTTTCCTATAGATAAGATGCACAGTTTACGTGGAATTGGACACAGGAAGTAAATGTCAAATGTTATACCCTGGCACAAAGATACTTATTTATCTTGCACATTACGTCAGAGAGAATACGCCCCATGCAACAGTTAAGGCCTTTTCCAGCGAAGGTTCAACTGTGCGGTGTGCGAGCTCAATGTTTACATGTTCCTTCGCTGGAACGCCACTGTGCCGCACAATATTTATCTATCCCTCCTCTTTGTTTACCTGTGCCAGCGCAATCGCTGGAACAGACTGTTCGTGGATTTGTACGTGCGTTTTTCAAATGTCAAAAAGCGAAGCGAAGTAAAAGGAAACCAAAACGCTCCATGATCACTGGAAGTTGCAGTGTTTATTTTAACTTCTTCTTATGAAACTTCCCTATTATTTTAGTTTCGGCCAAGGTGTTAGAATGAGACTTGGCACTTTGTGTTAACTAAGTGCTTCAGGACTTGCTATTTGAAGAGTCTTATCTTCCTGATGATGAAGGCTCAGAGGATGACTGGAATAACTACACTTTCCCTTGCTTGCAAGGTTGCGTGAA
>JAHZNP010001507.1:0-18911 GCA_020615345.1 Triops cancriformis
TCCCAATGAAAACGAAATCGCACGTCTCGATAAGGAGTTTCGAGCGACTCAATAAAAGTGTGAGTAAAACATTCCGGACATATCACCAATATACAAATGATACATATTCTACCGATTTTTTTATCAAGAAAAGCCTTAAAAAACATTATTGTGAAAATATCCTTTTCCGTAGATGAAAGCTTCTCATGGTATAAGGTCTACTGCGTACATTGCGCATTTAATTTTTATGACGTTAGTTTGATGAAAATTTTTCTTAACAGGTCAATTACTACGCATCGCACGTTAAACAACACATGAGTAAAAAAAATCAAATACCAAAATTCTGTGTGCTATAAAGATGTACGCAATAAAGAACCTATAGCTTGAAAAGCTTTCATCAACGAAATGGGAGATCCTTACAAAAATGCTTTTTAGGTTATTCTGATGATAAACCGATAGTATATGGTTGCATTTTTTATGAGTTACTGAGTCTGAGACTTTTACTGAGTCGCTCGAAACTCCTTATCGAGACTTGCGATTTCGTTTCATTGAGAATTACCGCCCTTGAAATACGCTGTAATTTCTGGAGCATTAATATATCTTGGTTGCCAGTGCACATTGGTGTACGCGTATATTTACAAAATGAAGTTTCTCCAGAAGACGAGATGGTAATTACAATCATTACAAAAGATGAGCGTAGCGAGCCGTCGGGGAGTATACGCCTGTCTCTGCAACTTAACCGGACTAACCGTGCTTGCATCGGCTTATGAAAATTCCTTACGTCGGGCTGTCCTACTTTCTTTTCTCACAGTATGACATATTCACAGGGACGGTTCAAAACCTTTTGCAAATCTAGCTTCAGTTGCAGTACCACCTTTATTACTGGAAAGTTCCATGTCGTTTTAAGGTCTCAGTTTTAATAAATTAGGGAGTATTTGTATGAAACGTTTGTGGCTTGTTTTTGACATTTTGAGGTTTATTTTCATTGGAGTAATTAGTACTACTGGAAAGTTTATGCCATAAGATGCAGGACAAAACCTCAGTCTTCCTGAGGTCACCATGTCGACGAGAAAATAAGGAGAATTGTTGTTTTCTTCCAATGCATGTTCTTTGCAAATGCAGCGCAATATAAATACTACTGGAAACAATATTTCAGAGAAACAGTTGGTTTAGCTTCTCTTACTTTACCAATTTGGGACCAAAACTGTTTGGGTATGTTCGTGGAAAGGGCTAATGCAAGAAGAATCTAGTTTGATTTGGAAATACATATTTTATTAATAAAACAATTGTAATTGTATTGAAAACGCAGCCACCTTTGATGTTTCCAAAAGCATCTTTCCTTTATTTGGAAAGAAATATTCTACCTGAAAATGTTTGAGTCAAAACAAATAAACAAGCCGTTTTAATTTTTAAAAATGTATTTAAAATTTAATTCAATGAAAAAAAATACCCTCCATGTTGTATACAAAGTCACGTGCCTATATGTAGCTGGGTCCGTGACGTCGACTACCTTTGAATGGTCCTTCTTGAGGTACACCGTTTTAGCTGAATCTCAACCAATGGGCAGCCCGATGTGTTCCACCGTATTGTGTATACAGGATCCCAAAATCCCCTGATTTTGGGTTGTTTCGCTTACGTACGTACCTCCCCGGAAAACGGGTTGTTTTGAACGGAGAATGTGTTGCCCGCCGTTTCCACTGCAAGGTGCTGCCACCTGTTGTAGCAAAAGACCACAGCTGAAACAAGGAGCAAATGTTCACAATGCTCTTTACCTTGCCTTGCTTTTCCGTCATCCTACAGGAGCAAAGCTAACTCCCTTCGACGAAAGCTTGCCTGCCTTGCTTCTCCGTCGCCCTACAGGAGCAAGGCTAGCTCCCTTCGATGAAAGCTTGCCTTGCCCGACTTATACGTCGCCCACAGGAGCAAAGCCTGCTCCCTTTGACAGCCTGCCCTTATAGCAGAGTATTGTTCACGCAGAGTATTGTTCACACGTTTCTGATGGAACACATAATTCTCATTCTCTTGACGCAATTTCTGCAATACAATTTTTCAGCTTCTAACTACTCTCTTAGTTATGCCCTACTATGGAAACCAATATGCTCACAAATAAATAAACTGAAACCGCTCTGCATTTGATCGTATTGTTAATGGCGAGTATAGAAAAACGGGCACGTAATACTGAGCTACGTATATGAAAGCTCTGTTAAATTTGGACATCATACACATCTAATCTTTAGAAATGCAAAGAAGAAAGTTGGGTAAGTTTTTGAGGTATTGTATATCATCTAAGTTTTGTTCTGAAATGATACACAGGAAGTATCTTTACAAAATCGTTTTTATAGAGTACTGTACAGTAAAATCTCCTAATTTTCACTGGTTAAGTTAAAAAATTCCGATAAGCTTAAAATTTGACTTAAATCATAGAATTCATATTTGACGTCTCAAGCTTGGTAACTGTTAACTGTAAAATAGAAGTAAAATTGCTGTTGACATGTCTTGCCGAAACAGCAGAGCTTCACCAAAACCACCGTACCATATTCTATTTCCCTTTCTTGCTTCCCACGGCTTCACCGTCGCCCCACAGAAGCAAGGTTCATCTCTGCCTAAAAGTGAACTCTTTTTTTAGTGCAGAAGAGATTCAAAGTTTTCGTAGAAAATTTTGCCATCTCTCCCCCGTTTCCCCCTTCTTGCTTTTTCTTCGACTATCATTCTTCCTCTGTTCGAATGAGAAAGTCGTAAAACATCGATTCCGTGATGCTGTTCAGTTCCGTCATCGTTGATTCAGTCCAGTCATCGGTGAGTTCAGTCCAGTGGCTTTCTGCCGTTCTGTTCCCGTGTTCCTTCTGGAACTATGGCACCCAAACCAAGTTAGTAGATTTGACGTTTAAATGTTTGAGACATTAGCAGACAAAGAATGACGAGATTAGTTAAGAATTATTTCATTTTTATAGGACCAATCTACAAAGCCAGGGGAGGCCGCGGAGCGCGCTTCCTAAATGTAACGAGAAACGGCGACGTTTTCTTGTATTACAACCAAACAGCAGGGTAAGTCTCCACAAGTCATTTTTTGCACTTAACTAACGCGAACTTGGAACATAGCACTCGACGATTTCGCGGCACATGCAAATCGTGCGGAAAACGGGGTCACGCGGAAGCCGACAGCAAATGCACAGACAACAAGTAATTAGTTAATTATTCGTTAATTCCAACAATAATCGGAGTCAAATTTTAGGGTTATACGTGGGAATTGTTTCCGCTGCGGAGAACATGTCCAGAGGGCAGCACACTGTCCGGCTCCTATGCCAATGAAAACGCAGTTCACGGCGCCCGAACCGGTGCAAGCAGAAAGAGAGGTCCCGTGTCCTAGTCAAAGGCAAGAAGCCGAGCAGCTCCCGGAGCAAGATGCCACTCAGCCAGTGCACGAAATATGATGTATTTTCGTTATATAGTTGGCAAATAAAACAAAAAAATAAGAAAAAAACCTTCTTTTCATCTTTGCAATTCCATAGCAAAATTTTTGCAACAGCATGGACTAATGTGGAACAAATTAATGGCCCGTACAGAAATGTATTAGACAACAGAACAAAAGAAACAAAAAGGAAGTATAATTTACTGACCGTACATTTAATGCGAATGTCCGGCGCTATATGGTACTTTCCCGTCCGTTAGGTACAAATATAAAAATTTAAAACTAAATAATCTTAACAACCTACTTGATTAAACAACATGAGAAATTTCACATATAAAACAAATAAAGATTTCCTCCTTCACTAATGTAATTATGAGATACGAAAATAACACAACGGTCTACAATAAATGTTTTCTTACGGACCAGGTTGTGTAAATGAAGTGGCTGTCTTCCCTTCTCCTTTTCCACTTTTTTTCCGGAAACGGCATAGGACTGACGACGCATTTGCTATCTGCCGAAGTTCCAAGTTCTATACACCAAAGAGGGCTAAAGGAACAAGTCAGTTCGATCCTAGATTGAAAACAAAACGTTAGTTTCTTCTCAGATACCAGCTTATTCACTACCTACCGTGCAAGTGTCCCGCTTTTGCTCCCTACACGTGAAAAAAAATAGGATACACGGTCTGCTTCGCAGCTTTCGTAAGTTTGTCCACCGTTTATCCTTCTAATATCGATTTCTCACGCTTTAAATATAGTTGGGATTTCTGTCTTTTATTGATAATTTCTTAAGTTCGTGAGTTGATTAGAATTTGAGAAGCACTAACACGCGATCCGTTAATCATTTGCTTCCGTAAACAATTTTACAGCTTCTGGAAACACTTTTCTTTCGTAATTTAAAATTCTTGGAATCTTAAGATGAACAGTGCACGACAACAGTATTTTTTTAGGCTTCAAAAAAGATTGTTAGCTACTAGTAGAATGGATAAAGGGGTTGCTCCATTTGTAATTGAGGCCGAAGTTTTCAAGAATTACAAAGAGCTCTGTAGCTCTGTTAGGAACGAACTAGAGGGCTATCCTTTACCGAAATTGTTGGCAAAACATGAACAGTTAGATATTTTGCCTAGGGATAAAATGGCTTCTTTAGTTGCCCCGGAAGGCTCCGTAGCTTTGAACAGTACCGGCGACGGGAATTGTTTTTATAATTCCGCATCGTTATTGCTATTCGGTTGCGAAAGTTACGCGACTGAGCTTCGATGTAGAGTAGCAATTGAGATCGCCAATAATATAGAGATCTATTCGGATTCAGCCGCAGGATTTTCAACTTCACAGGAACTTAATCTCATGGTGCTTTGTGATGGCATCAATGAAAATGCAGTTATTTTTAGAGATGTTGTTCATCCTGACACGGGAGTACAACACTCAGTAGCAACAGTCAAGTTTTACTGCATGCACCAAGTCAAGGATAGGGTCTATGCATCCCAATTTTCATTTCCCGCATTGGCACGTGTACTTAGGATGAGAGTCGAAAGCGTTTATCCAAAATTCGACTACAATCCAGAGCTTAGTCTAAATTTGTACACAATTTATAACGCAGTTTTTACACCAGAGCCACTAGTGAGCATTGATAGATTACGCATTATGTGGACTGGAGACTACAAGAACCTAGTGGAAAGAAATGGTCGTCACGAGTTTACAGTATTCCATCCGAACCACTTTGTTCCACTAACTGAGGTTTCAACTATTACAAACTTAGCTAGTAAAAGGCTAACAACTGGCAATTGCAACTCAGATTCTGAATTTTTGCCGATCCCGCCAAAGAGGGCGAAAAATGAGTTTAAAATTCCTCAAACGAAAGGGATGAAATCTAAGGAGTCTATAAAGAACAGGCACTTTATTTGCCGTGTATGCTTTGTTTCTTTCACGAGGGCAGCTAATTTAACACGACGCACTGAAAACATACATGGCGATAAAAAAAGAAAATCATACCTGCACGTTTTGTAAGCTTGTGTTCACCAATGCATGCAACTTGAAAACTCATATACAAAAGTGTAAAACAGGTCGATTTCCGGATAGCAATACGTCAACGGTCCGGCCACAAGTTAATGAAATAATCAAAGAGTCAGGTATAAAAACAATAGGGTTGGCGACCTTGGACATTGCCCAAGAAAATGAATCGGCAGGTTTACTACAGCTCAGAGAAGAGGAAGTAGAAGAAAATCAGACCGATTCTTCGGAGGCTGTAAGAGCAAAAGGCACTAGCTTTCGGCTGACCTGTTATAAATGCAAACGAAGATGCACTAGCCATTCAGTTTTTGTAAAGCATCTCATACAAGTTCATGAAGAACTCCACGAAGTAGAAGAAGCTAAATTTACCGACTTCAACAGCTTTGAGGAATGGAAGATGCAAACAGAGAAAAAAGACCAGGCTTCTTTTATAAAACGTAGAGGAGCTAAACGCTCTACGAGCTATACAATTTTTTCCTACGCGTGTAACCGCTCATACAATCACGTAAGTTTAAGTGAAGGTCAACGAGCTGTCAAACAAAAAGGATCACTGCGCACAGGAGTAACGTGTACAGCCTATATGATAGCCCGTCAATGCAACGACACATCCACGGTATCCGTAGAGTACTGTAGGTCACATTTACCACACGACAGGATTCCTGGTAGAAACAGAATGCATCTAGAGACAAAAATAGCAATAGAAAAAATGCATCTGCTAGGAGTTGGAAGTGACAAGATAGTAGAAAATTTGACCGGTAACATTGATCGGGAAAATATTAACATAGATAATTTAATTACTGTAAACGATGTTAATAATATCGCCCAGAAGTTTCCACCAGCACTACGGAAAGACCCCGACGACAGTACGAGCGTCAGAAGGTGGGTCGAAGAAGCGTCCAAAGAGGACTACAACCCTGTGCTTTGTTACAAGCCACAAGACATACTAGACGAAGAATCAGGATTAGGAATTGACAACCTAGCTTTAGGTATTATGTTCGGGACCATGGAAAATGGGCTTAAGTTATACGCCAGGGATTGTATCTTGATAAATAGCACCTATAGACTTGACCAATATGGCTTTATTTTGACTACCCTTATGGCACTCGATAAAAGCAGGACCGGTTATCCCATAGCTTTCCTTATAAGCGACAGAGAAAATCAGGCGGTCTACAATTATTTCTTTAAGAAGCTAAAAGAGAAGGTAGGTGAAATTAGCACGAAAGAATTCATGAGTGACATGGCCGACCAATTTTGGTACGCCTGGGCTAGTGTTTTCGATACAAAGAGAACTCAAAGGCGAGTTTGTTTATGGCATGAAGAAAGAGCATGGCAGAAAAATTTGGACAGACTTAGAGCAAGGGAAACTTCGCCTGGTGTGACACCCATGATCATTCACTCACTGCGGCATTTAGTTCGAGTAAGAGAGCGAATTGATTTTGAAAAACAATAAATCCAGTTTCTTACTTATACTCAAAATAACCACCCTTCACTTTCGACTATTTTCACAGGGAATACAATCATCGTATTCCCACTTTCGCGGCATACAACTTTGAAAAAATGTTTGTCAGAACTAACATGACAATGGAATCGTATCACCAGAAATTGAAACACTGTCTTCTGAAAAGTAAATCGAACAGAAGAGTTGATAGCTTGATCGAATGCTTAAAGAAAGTAGCTGAAAAGAAAGCATTCGATGAAGTGCTGCTGCACTCTAGAGGGAAATATACGACAGCGACTACGAATATTCACTGGAGTCACCGTCGGTCTTATAGTATTCCCGACGACCATGTCACCCAAATCGACAAAAACATGTGGCGAGTACAATCACAACATAATCCAGACAAATCTTACCTCGTTGTACGCTACTACGAAGGGCTATGTACTTTAAGCGATTGCTTTTCTCGATATGGGCTTTGCGGAGCATGTGGCGACCGATTTAGTT
Organism: Triops cancriformis; assembly: GCA_020615345.1. Lineage (NCBI taxonomy): Eukaryota > Metazoa > Arthropoda > Branchiopoda > Notostraca > Triopsidae > Triops > Triops cancriformis. The sequence goes on from JAHZNP010001507.1 coordinate 7,334, forward strand.
GTGAATGCGACGAATTATTTTTTACGAAATTGGTATGTAAGCATATACATAAAGTCCTTCCTCCATTACCGAACAAGCTTAGGCATTCTCACGTTGCGGATGCTCTTTCAGAAGATGAGAATAATGTTCAAAACATTGCGCAGGCAATTTTACCGGCCAAATTGGTGAACAATGAGGAATTAATAAAGAAGTCACAGGAGCTTTGTAAACAGATCATAAGTAATTTAAGCTGCACTAACCTAAATAGACAGCAGCTACTCAAAATGATTCATTTACTACAATCCGTCAGATCTTTGAGCGAGGAGGACGTTAACAAGAATTTAGATGAGATGTTCGAAAAAAAATAATGTAGCTCCGAACGCTGCGATAAAGCCTCAAAAGAGGGGCTTCTATTCTACACGTTAGCCCTCCGGACCAAAAAAAGACCACAAGAGCAGACCGGATGAAGAACCATCCGAAGTTCTTGGCTCAATAGTTGCCGAATTTTGTGATAAGTGCCACAACAACGCTGCACCCAACAATTTAGATACGTGTCGTTGGATCCAATGTGACAAATGTGCCAGCTGGTTCCACGAGATTTGCGTACCAGGTTTAAGCAGAGCTGGTCTGAGTGATGCGGAGCTAAGTGATGCCGCTTACCAATGCGAGTACTGTACTATGTAATTGTGCCAATGTTAACAGAAAAGGGTCAGGAATCTGACGTATTCTTTCGCATTTGTTGGTCAGGAGAGTTGACTCGACCTTTCTTTAAATGCCTGGTTAGGAGAGTCGACTCAACCAGGGCAAGCCCTTCTTCACGGTTAGGAGTGACGACTCAACCGGTAGTTTTATTACATGCTCCATTATTCGCCTGTTTTTTGACAGCCAAGTTTAAAGTGGACCCACTTTTTGTGGCATAGACTGTGTTGCAGTGTATTATTAATAACCTGCACACGGGTTTATGGCTCTATAGAGTGCGGTTTGCAAAACGTCTTTACTGTTGTTTGAAATGAAACATTTAATATACTTTTGCTACAACATTTATAAACCGTATTTTAATCTGAGTTGTAGCTTTCGAAATCTAAACTATCCGGCATGTATTCGAAAATGTGTTTGTTTATTTAAGAAAAAACAAGGATGTGCAAAATACATTAAAAAAACTAAAGCATCTCAAGATTACACATTTTGACAATAATGATAATGATATTAATAATAATACTCCCACGTGTATTTTTTACCATTGAAGTATTAAAAAGGACCAGCGAAGAACAAAGGCTCACGCTGTATAAATAATAATAATAATAATAAAAATAATAATATAGAACCTAAAACGCGCGTTTCTGGGAAAGCTATGCAAACGAAAAGCTAACGTTTGGAGGTATGTGCCCGTGAGGGAAATTCTGAACACGAAAATTTGCGACAAAGTGGTCTTACATGGACGGAAAATCTCACCTTGTTTTGTAAAGATGACTTCTAAGATAATTAGAAGATAATTAGAAATAATAAAATATTTAAAATACCAAAATCACTGCAGGCCACACTACTAGCTCACAAAATGTACTGGGGCAACATAAAACGTGGTCGCTATTTATATTTTAGGCTAAGCCATTCCTAGCTGCACTCTGCTCCTGTAGGGCGACATTTATTTGCTTCGGTTGTACTTCGTTTATAGTGTTGTTGTCTTTGGAATTTAAAATGATTAAATGATGTAATAGTTTTAATAATCCGTTCCGAATTATATTTCTCTAATTCTTATTAAGTGAGTGTAAATAGGAAGACAGAGAAGAGAGAGAAGGCCTATTTTATTATGAACAGTAGATTGTAATAAGGATTTGAACTCCTAATTCTACTTTTTGTCATTTTGTTGTTAATTTTTGCCTTTGCAAAATAAAATTTGCCTTTTGTTTGTTTAGTTTGCTTACATAATAACTATGTTTATTTATTGCTTTTATAGTGTTGTATTTTAGGTAAAATTCAACCTGAGAATGTAAATAAAAAAGGTGACAGCGTATGTTATATATTGAAACATTTTATCATATTGTCACTTTGTCAAAACATGCAAATATATACATATACAAATACAGAAACATAAAAAACAACCAATATAAATGGTGACAGCGTATTTTATATTGTCACTTTGTCAGAAACAAACAAATATATACAAATACAGAAAAAAAACAAGAATGTAAATATTAAAATGTAAATATAAAACATTTTGTTATATTGTCAATTTGTCAGAAACATACAAATATATACAAAAAGCTTACTCGCAAACCTTTGAAATTTAGTAAACCTTTGCAGTTTTCATCGTAATCCTTTAATTTTTTGTAATTGTTTGTATTAACTGCAATTTTTCGATTTACAAGGTTTGCACTGGGTTGTTGACAAAGAGTTACAGAATAACATATTTCAGGACGTTATAAGATGAATGTACTGCTAGTCACGAATACAATATTTTTGGCTATTATACGAAAAACCGCTGACGGGAGCGTTTTGTCCATTTGATTATCTTTGCAAATGCTCCTTTTTATTTGTCTGTATTCGTTTCACTGCATGCACATAAAATCATCTTTACGCTTACATTATTCTCTTTTTATATCAAGTTAAAGGTTTTCATAGGTTTTCTTCTATGTTTATCTTTAATAACCCGACAAGCAATAAACAATTACTCTTCTAAATAAAGTTTATTGTAGACCTACAAGTTAACAAACTTTCATAATATATAAAGTATACTGTTTTCCAGCATCAGGAATTCGAAAGACCTGCTAAGTAAGAGAGCAAAAATTATAACGCTGCCTGGACTTACACAACTACACTGTAGAAAGAGGAATCACTTGTTCTTCAAATACGCTTCAATTTAAGTTTTATTATGGACCTGTAACGCTGTCACCTTTTAATATGTAAATTCTCAGGTTGGGTTTAATCCCTCAAACACAACACTCTAAACGCAATAAATAAACAAAGTTATTATGTAAGCAAACTAAACAAACAATGCGTCGCATGATAACGTTGTAGTTAATAAACTTTTATAATATATAAAGCATAAAGTTTTCCAGCGTCACAAAAACTATAACGCTGCTTGGACTTCATTAAATTGACCAGATACACTGTGACAAAATAAAGAAAAAACGTAGGTATCACTTGTTCTTCAAATACGCTTCAATATATACGCTTTTATTATAGACGTGTAGCACTGTCACCTTTTAATGTGTAAATTCTCAAGTTGAGTTTAATACCATAAATAGAACACTTAAAACACAATAAATACACATTGTTATTATGTAAGCAAACTAAGCAAACAAATGCGTCGCATAATAACGTTGTATCCAAGGAAAACATCTACCAAGAGGTAGATGGCACGCTGTATTGAGTTATCCGTGTATTAAATTATCTGTGTATTGAACTGTCAAGGCATATCGAGAGCTTCTAAAAGTGGCCGTGTATTGAATTGGCGCTGTATTGAATCAGCCAGTTATCACCCTCCTCCTACCAACGGTAAAGGAGAATGGAACGATCCGGATACCAAATTCCTGCTCGAAAGATACAAGATGTACATGGACGACATGACAGGTCCCATGAAGAAATTTAAGAATAAGAGGGCTGATGTGGGAAAAAATTTCGGAGGATTTCTTGTCATTACTGGGAACATCGAAGTCACCAGCACAGTGTGAAAACCGATACAAGACTGTTATGAAGCTTAAAAAGGCGGCGACGGACAACAATAAAAGCACTGGCGCCTCAGAATAAGACTTGAGTTTGAACAAGAGATCAGCCAAATAGCAGCACTTGACGATTCCATTGAGCCAGAAGTCCGGCGAGGAGTCGGTCCTGTGGAGTATAAATCAAGTGATGTGGTTGACAGCGTAACTCCAGATCTCTTCGATGCCAGCCTAAGTCCGGTAGGAGATGAACCTGCAGCCAAAAAGACTAAGTACAATCGTACAGAAAGTATCTTTTTAGAGATGCGTCGCCTAAGGGAGGTGGCCAATAAGGAAAAAGAAGCATGTCGAGAGAGAGGCGCCATCAGGAACAATGGATTTACTGAAGGCTTTGTTCCACAAGTAAGATCACATGTACTAATGATCTCGTGCCTTATTCTCAGGAGTTCTACTTTCGTTAAAGGGGCACGCATACAGTTTTTTTCTCTGACCAGCTTTTTTTCCCTGGCCCTTCTACGCCCCAAGCCAGAAGTTTCTTTTGAAAAAGGGGCAAGGAGGTCCAGGATAACAAAACAGGTCAGAAAAAAATACGCCTGTCTGACGGAGCCTTAAGTGATTTTTGACAGACGATCTCTCTGTCTAGTCTAACTTTCAGTGCAAAATTTCGATCTCCCTTTCTAATCTTTTTTCCATTGCAAAATTTCCAGTTTACATTTATATTTGTACATATTTATTCGCCGTTTTCATGTTAATACTGAATCAAATGTGATACAACGATAATACTACCTTAATGTGATACAATGATAATACTGCCTTAATGTGATACAATGATAATACTGCCTTAATGTGATACAATGATAAAACTTATCCTTGCTAAATAAAACGTTGAAAGCAGAAAAAAAACTTTTACTTCTCAAATTGTATGCTACCACATTTTTTGCCAGCTTATCTATGCCGAATACCACCACGGTCACAAAATTTCAGTTTTAGTTTAAACATTTCACGGAAAAACAACCGAAAGGATATTTGTAAAAAGAAATATGACAGAATAAACACTTACGTCTAGATGCCTAGTTGTACTGCAATGCGGTCACGTTTTGCTGCTCCTAGTTGTCTCACTGCTACATTTCTTACATGATCATTACAGCATCTCTCCTCATGTGGTACAGCATTGTCCATCGTTTCATTAGTACCGAAGTCCGCGCCATCGTCATGATTGCGAATGCAAATGTTGTGCAATACGCAGCATGAGATTGAATTGCGACGCTTTGTCCAACGAATAGAAATCCAGAAGCATCAGCTGTCGGAATCTTTGCTTCAGTATTCCAAAAGAGTTTTCAATTCTAACTCTCGTGGAACTTAGCTTTTGATTGAAGTTTTGATGCGTCACGGTCTGTATTCCAAAGTTCTTGTATGGCGTCATAAGCCATTGAGACAAGGGATAGGCTGAATCGCCTTAACAGTAAAATTAGAGGAAATAAGCGATGTGGAGGTACTGAGAATTACCTAGCAAATGATATTCCGTTCCACAAATCGTCGGTAGGTCATGTGCAGTAAAGGACATCCTATAGACACGGGCATCGTGTACCTTGCTCGGTGTTCCCGTAAAAACATCAATGAAGGCCTTGTTTGCGTCGCAGATTTCTTGCAGAGTTAAGGAGACCTGATTGTGACGATTTACATATGTTGATCTTATCTTATTCACTGGTTTCTTTATTGGAATATGTCTCGTCAATACAGCCAAGGACACCTGGTAATCGTGAAATTTAAAATCAACTAGTTACTGAATTGTTTATTATAGCCATGCATGACAATACCATTCTGAAGTTCTCCGATACTTCTGCCTTAGCTTGTGCGGTACGTGGGAAATTTATGTTTTGTGGTGTAATTTCAACCCAAAATAGCATAACCCTCTCAATATGGCGAAACAACGACGTTTCCCCGATCCCAAAACGACCAGCTACGTCTCTCAAGCAAGACTTGTTCCCAGCAAACCTGTAAATACTAGGTAAATTTTAGAACACGGCATAGGAAGTTAAAACCATAGAAAGGAGAGGATATGAGTTTCGGCTGAATTAGGATAACTCCCACCATGGCTCCTAATCTTGGGGTAGTGCTAGGAAATCTCAAACTGAGCTATAAGGCACTGGCAGTTTTCCCGGCTAATTCTGAAGTTTCTCCGATACTATAAAGACATTCTTGGACTGATAAATATATTGTTTTATAACGTACCTCCTCATCGGAATATAAGTGGACTACAGAAACATAATTATTTATTTTGGGGACCGGCATATTGCTTGAATAAAACAGAAGAGCACATTCTTCCTCAAACTCATCTTCACTACTTGAACTAGACGGCTCGTTATCTAATAAAGTAAGAAAAAGTAACTTCTGTTTATCTGGACTATTCATATGGCCGCCAAAACAAAGTGCTCTGAAACCGACGCCCTGACAAAAAAGTCAATGCTGGAAAAGTTGCTCTTGTTTTGCTCTTCTCAGGGCGTCCTGTGCCAGTGGAACGCGTTTCACCAACCACTCTGGCTCTAGGTTCCCAGTGGAACGCTATTATCGGGACTCAGTGCAAAAAAACTGACCCAGGGCAGCCAGCGGAACGCGCTATCAGTGATAAATCTCATTTCCTTTTTTCACACACTGTGACGCATTTTATTTCTTTTTTCACAAACTGTGACATGTCTTATTTCGTTTGTTTCATACACTTTCAATAAGCACATAAACACGTTCGGGCACTATACCGTATTGTTACGTAAGTACAAGTTCGTTTGGAAGAAAAAATGAAGGTTGCGATAAGCATAATGATCAGTAGTTCTATGACTTTAGCTTCGATGACAAGTAACAGATTACTCCTGGTGATTGGCGCGAGCTTTACACGGATCCGTCATCATTAGGAGCTTATGTTGGTCTTCAGAGATTAGTTCGCGAGGCCAAGCAGCACTATCCTAACGCCGTCAACGTAAACGTACGTGAGGCTCGTGAAGCATTGTCTCATCTTAATGGTTACACATTACATCGTAACAATCCTCGTCGTTTTCCGCGTCGTTACATTATTACGTCATTTCTTCATGATGTTTGTCAATCCGACTTGGTTGATATACAACGTTGGAGCAAAGCTAATGGTGGAATAACTTTCCTTTTGACTATAATTGATGTGCATAGTCGCTTTTTGTGAGTTTAACCGCTACGTTTGCGTGCTTTCCGAGATCATGTGACTAATACAGGTCTAAAACCGAAACATTTAAATACTGATTAAGATAAAGAGTTCACCAACCTCGCTTACCAAGCTTACCTAAGAAAACTAGGAATTCGATTTTATATAACGCGGACGCAGGAAACCAAAGTTCCTATAGTTGAACGTGACCATCGCACTTTGATGGAACGTGTGGCGCGCTTTATGACCGAGCAAAACAGTGAAGGTTTCGTTGACCATTTACCGCAACTAGTTCACGGATAGGAACATAGTTATCATCGGACAATTGGTCGTGCGCCTGCCCAAGTTACTCGAGAAAAAGAGGTTGAAGTGGGTGAGCATATCTGGAAAATTCGCGAAGTTGCGAGTTCCAGATTTCAAACTCAATTTAAGCATTGGGGACTTCGTACGAATAAAAAATGATGCCAAAGCCATTTTTCATAAAGGATACGCTGTCCAGAACACTTATGAGATATTTAGAATTGAAAGCGTAAAACGAACGCGACCTTTGACTTACGCTTTAGTTGACCTGCAGGGAGAAGATGTTACTGGTCAATTTTATGTTATTGAGCTAACGAAAGTTGCTCCACCAAATTTTAAAGATTTTTATCCGATCGAGAAAGTAATAAAAAAGCGACGCAGTGTTACGGGGGAACATGAACACTATATATCGTGGAATGGTTGTCCTGCTAGTTTTAATACTTGGGTGGCTTCTTCCGAGCTTACACCTTTTTGGCGATACTCCGTTACGAAGAAAAGGACTAATCCTTCTACTCAATCTTCTACCAATCTCTACAACGGTCGTTTGCGGGCATGGAAATGATGCAGTCTGTCGAAAAGTATATTACCCTCCGTTTCAATGCTTCAATGCAACATTTTCCTGACAACACGATGAACAATTACCGAACCCTTTTACATGAAGCTTTACATGTACCCATGAACGAGTACGAAGTGGCTCTTACAGAGTTCTTATTCGTTAGCAGCATGCGAACGTTGAGCGCCGAAAAAATTTTTATCATTCTAAAATTTAAAAGAAGGAAAAAGAAGTTGAAAAAACGGAAAAAAAATTAACCGGCAAAGCGACAACAAGTGGATGGGATGGTTGATGACCTTCCACCAATGGGGCAATATCCACTCGAAGAAGAGGAAGAAGTCGTATCAGAGGAAGACGAAGAGGATTTTAAGCGAACTACTATAAGTCCTGAAAGTGGTTCGGCTGTGAATGATTCTGTCGATCGTTTGGTGGGTGATCTAAATAATGTTTTGAACCGACTAAAAGGTTCCAGCTCTAGGAAATTAGAGTTCGTGTTTCACAATAAGAAAAAGAACGTTACATTGAAAAGCAGTTTATCGACAGCATCGAGCGGAGACCTGGTGGAACCGTATGACTTTGAAGTAATTCTGCTGCGAACAATTAAAGCTATATTGGAATTTTTCGAAGAGGAAATTCTGGAATTGGTATCTGATCGTCCAGTAATTTCCTAGACTTGAAGAGCGGTGCTCATAATTTTTCCGTGTACTGCGATATTAGACAACCTAGCCATGTTGGTGATAGCAATGTTCCCCTCTTACACACTATCCCTCTTTCAACTGATATGCGAGAAGGGGATTTAGTCTCTGACATTCACTCATAATTATTACTTCCCACTCAGCCGCAGCTACATTGACTCGATAAATATCTATATTAAAACTGGTACCGGCGATCCAGTGTTATTTCAGTCTGGGACGGTGTCAGCAGTACTTCACCTTCGACCCCTTCGTCGTTATTAAACAAGAAAAAATGGCTGGACATTGTGTTACTCATGAATGTTACTTGAAAGCTCTTGATCCTCAACAAAGGGTTCACGGAGTTCATACGCCACATTTTCGCGGAGTCTACCGTTAGAGAGGGTATGGCTTTCTCTCCCGGTACGTAGTACCTATCTTTCGTAACTTTGTAGCCCCAGCTTTAAAAGGATATGCTTCAAATGTTACTCGTGACTTAGTGATTGGGAAGCGCTTGAAGGACACGTAGCGAAAGCGCGGTGTTGAGTCACTGAAAAGTGTGGGACAAGAATTCCTCGATCGTAATGGTATTCCTCAACCTTCAACGCAAATCGGGCAGGGTTTTGTTCAGTTTCTAAACAGGGAGCCCATTCCGAGACTGTTAAGCGGTAATAATGCAACTAGCGCGAAAACTGGTAATCCACGACGTTCTCGTCTTAATCCTCGCGCAACGAAACGTCGTCGTCGTGCGGCACCCTATCAAAGCGGAAGCGGACGTAAACGTCGGACTCTGAAACGAAAAAAGAAAGTATCGCCAGCGAAAAAACGAAAAATGTCCGTCAAAAAACGAACGGGTCTTCGCAAAAATTTGACTAATGATATTTTCAATGTAAGATTTTCTGTAGAACAATACATGTAAACCTTCAAACTTAACTTAAACTAAAGCTTTTCGATTATGAGTTCAGTTGGTCATCTGTTGAAGTCGAAAGATCTTCTCTGATACCATGGAAGCAACACGTAACGGTTTGCCTTATCTTCCAGATAAATTATAATTGTTACCGGTACCTGCGAGTGTGGTTGGCATTGTGCAGTCAAATGATATCAAGGTCAAATGTCTGTCACATCCGGGTGATAATAAAGCACCGTTAGAATTTGTTTTCTCTACCTACTCTCAACATTTCCTTGATTTATCACGACCTCAGCTTTACGTGAGAGTAAAGATTGTTCGTACCAATGATTCAGGATTGTTCCCCTGATTCAGGATTGCGTCCTGCAAACAATATCCTCCGTACACTTTTTAGTCAGGAGGATCTTTACCTCAACGATACCTTAGTTACTGCTTCGTGGCAAAATTATGGCTACAAAAGTTTTTTCAATACCCTACTGCACAACTCTGAAGAAAAACTTGATAGTGTGGGAAGTATGAGCGGATTTCATCGCGATGAGGGACCCGGCATTGAAAGCAATACTTCCTCAAACTTACTCTGACGTCACATTGCCAATCAATCTCAAACTCATGAGTTTATGGGAACGTTACATGTTAGTTTGTTCCAGTGTAACCGTCTTTTGCTTCCCGAAGTCAAATGTCATTTAAAATTGCACCGTCAAACCTACAGCTCCTTTGAACTATAGCTATAAGGTTGTCAACGAAGAAGCAATGTTAATATTGCGTATCCATACACTAAGTATTGACTATCATTTGGCTTTGGAGGCAAAAATGTCTCAAGGGAACACGTCAAAGTATCCTTTCTTAAAAACGGAAGTACGCGCTTTTTCGATTTCTAGCGGCACTATGCAAAAAACTGTAGAAGACACTTACTTGCGTCGAGTTCCACGTCGCGTGTTAGTGGCTTTTGTCCCCACGAAATCTTTCATTGGTGACTGGCATGGGTATCCTTACAAATTTGCGCACCACGACTTTTCTAACATAAGTGTTTCTTTCAATAACGAAGAAGTACTTTTTCATATGCTAACTGTGGGGCCCAATGAATATTTTATGGATTATTACTTACTTCTGGATTGTTACAATGTTGTAAATAATGCCTCTGGCTTGTCCTTTAGCGCTAAAGATTATATGAATTTCTATCGCATTTACGGATTCCAAATTATTCCTCCACAAGAAGGTTTGACTCTGTTGAGAGAGGGCAGTCTTAAAATAACATTAGTTTCTCAAAAGCCCCCGCAGAGAACTTAACAATGTTGGTTATGTCGGAAACTGACTCACTTGTTCAAGTAGATACCTCGTGTCAAGTTTTTTGGGAATGAATACCTCTCAGCTTCGAAATATTCTCGGCGCAGACCCTATTATTCTCAAACGCAACATTGTTTGTTACGTTATTCCTCGAGGTTACTTATTTTCCGTTAAGAGAAATTATGATCATCCTCTGGTGATTATTTGTAACACTCACCCTAGCAATCACGAAGTTGTCCACTTGTTGTAAATTTGCGTAACCAAGAATCCTTCCCGCTTGCGACCTGTGGAGTTTTTTTTAGAGTTTGGTTAACGGTATTGAACAGTACCACTCCGACTTTGCTACACGGTGTGGACCATATATTTTGCAAAATCATCCTTTAACTGTACAACATAACACTTCGAGAGCTTGCGGACAGTGGTGTCTACAAGTAGCTTTGGAACGGGAGCGTGGACGATCCCAATCAGCCATTCTGGCTCCTTTCCGTACTGCGAAAAACGGTAAAAAGCAACTTTTGTATAATGACTTGTGGGCGGAAAACTTAATGCTTTGTCGTTATTGTTTGCGGTTGAAAGCTCTACGGATTGCGTGTAATGAGCAAACGTGTAGAGCAACATATTAATTTTTAAAAATCGTTTCCTTTTCTTTCAGTAATGAGAAATTTCATTTTTTAAAAGTGAAACTGTGTATTTTTGAATGTCAAAATAGGAATATATAAATGGATAAAAAACAACTATATTTTCCAACACCTATACAACTAGTCTTGGGCTCTTGGACAGCTTTCCCTTTCGTTTTAGCTGACCCGGTTGGTGATTCGTTGTAATCAGCTTACTCTTCCTTTTTTAAAGCGAAGCGAAATAAAATAAAGCGAAGTAATTAAGTATGATCATCTACTACTGAAATGTTTATCTTGCCGAAAGGTTATGAAACAAGGAAAATGGTCAACAACAAGTATTCCATTTTATAATCGATTTCGTTTAATAAATGAAGAATAAGCGTATTTAAAATATAAAATTTCGGTTTTGTTTGGCAAACGAACATCAACTTACACGTTTTTT
>JAHZNP010001508.1:0-18910 GCA_020615345.1 Triops cancriformis
GTTTAGAAAAATGTTTGGTATGCACATGCAGGGCCGTAGCCAGAATTTGGTTGGGGAGGGGCACGGGATGGGGGTATGCATTTTTGTCGACATTTGCGCACTCTCCTATGTTCACCATTATTCAAAAATCGGGGTGGGTTAAAAAACCCTAAACCCCCTGGCTACGGGGGTGTGCACACGAGTAGAGGAGAGTAGGGCTAGGGAGTAGGGAGTAGCCAAGCGATTTAACTGTCGTTCTGTCAGATATAGTCCTTCTTGTCTTCTTTTTCTTCAGTAGTATAAGGGGTTTGGCTCACGCAGCGTGGGGGCTCGCCTGCACGGGGCCATGCACACATGCACCCATGCCCACTTCCCTCACCCATCTTGATGCCTTGCCCGCTTGATGCCTTGCCCGTTGGATGCCTTGCCCGCTTTGATGCCTTTCCCGCTTGTGCCTTTCCCGACACCATTGTCTTTTTAGACACAAGTTTCCCTCTAAAATAGTTAACATGACACTGAATATGGAAAACAAGACTGGTGATTACGTTAGGAACGAAAATCCCCATTGGTACAAACCCAAGAAAATTTGCGCTGTTGGTATTTGTGCTGTATTATTTTGTTAGACAATTTAGCTAGGTCTTTTTATTTATTCTGATAATAACTTAGATCGTCGGTTTGTCACACTTTCTTTTTCCCCCGGACGGCGCTGGGTCATTTGTATTCGCGTATTCTCAAATTATGGAATCATGACCAATTACGTTGCTACATTTGGTATCCCATTGCGATATCTCGATTCTGTTATCGAAGCTTTAAGTGTTGTCTCGCGTTATATCAAGAAACAAGATCGATAGCGAATATTGCAGAACGATAAACTCATAATTGAAGAAGTCAAGAATGAACCAAAGCTGGAAGACTACAAGAGTGATGTTGAATTGTACCAACCTCATAATTCTTATAAGCCTAACGGGCAAGACGTAATGGGCGTGATTTCAACTAAACGCTGCAAACCCTCTTATTGAAACGGAAAATATGAAAGTAAAGGCTTTAGATGTAGCTACAGTGATAGGATTGACACTGATAATTTGCTCGTGCAACTCTTAAAACATGTTCTATAGTTATTTACAGTAATGTTTGTTGGTCGTAAGAGGATTGGAGAAAATAAACCAGTTTTATCGGAATAACAATATATTACAATTCACTCGTTTTCACAAATAGCATAACAAGTCTGACCATTACACTGAAGGCGAAGGATTCCACATAACATCAAATAATGTTTCCTCCCACTGATCTTGCCGTAACAGATGAAAATTGTTCCTCCGGGAACGAAAGGGTCGTAGGATGGTTTCCTATGATCAATCCCGAGTGCACTGAAAAGTCACAAAGACACCACAGACTGCAATATCGCATTCTACGATCTTGGACGATCTTTGTATGATTTTTGTTAGTTTGCGTACGGACCGCACCATCGCACTAAATCGGGATAATATCGAATGCTACACCCCAGGATGAACCAAAGCAGGAAGATTATAGGACTACCCAAAATGTTAACAATCCAAAATATCACCCACACAGAACCCGAACAAGATTAAATGAATATGAGTCCTACACAAGAAGAAAAACACAAGAAGAAAACTGCAGCTTTAGCATGGCCACAGGTAAAAGTATCCCAGAAGCAGCTGTAGGGGTTTTAACCATTAAAATGTGATATGATTACGGTTTCCATAATCAAAGACAGAAAGAATGTTCGAGCTGGATCGAAAAACAAACTTTAACTTTCATACGGATGTATCCCAACTCAGTCATTTTGTACGCAAGATGCAAGTTCGACTAACATTCAAGGATCAGGGGTTTCATATAACGCCAAAATGTTAATATGTTGATTCAGTAGTTATTTTACCAGAACCACAAAGTTAGATACTTTTCCATAAAGTTATACGCTTTTACTATAAATTTGATACTTTACTATACAGTTAGCTAATTTTGCAAGAAATGTTGATACTTTGTCTGTACAGTTAGCTAGTTTTCAACAAAGTTAGCTACTTTTGCAAGAAATATAGCTACTTTTGCAAGAAATATTGATTCTTTTCTTCTAATGTTAGACGCTTTTACTATAAAGCTGATAATTTTCCTCTAAAGTTAGACGCTTTTACTATAAAGCTGATAATTTTCCTCTAAATATGACGATTTTACTATAAAGTTGATACTTTTTCTATAAAGTTAGCTAGTTTTTTAACAGCGATTGATACTTTTTCTATAAAGTTAGCTAGTTTTCAATAAAGTTAAATGCTTTTACTATAAAGTCGGCTATTTTATCTATAAAGTTATGCCCTTTTATTAAAAAGTTGATATTTTTCAATAAAGATTGATATTTTTCTATGAAGTTTAATACTTTTCCAAGAAAGTTTGACGTTTTCCAATAAAAATTTTTACTTTTTCTAAAAATCTGAAACTGTAAGCAATGTAACATTCGAGGCAAGTACTGTAACGAGCGCTGCATATATGTAAAAGTGGAATTCAGTCAAATAAATCAGTAAACACAACACTTGGAGTCAAGGAGTGGTATGAACTGAAAATCGCTCAGTGCATATGTGGTCAGATGTATGGCTTCATTTAAGAGGAACAATCGTCCTTCGCGAGTGGCAATAAATTGTACAATGTTCTGCTGTCATTTATAAAGTTCTATCATGCAAACTGTCACAGAAGAGCTGAAAACTGAAAAGAGCGGTAAAGAAGAACCATCTCAGGTAGGGTAGATAGGCTGGAATATGTCGAAGAATTATGACAAAAAACCATACACCATGTCAGAAAGGTCGTAAAGGTGGATAGAAAATTGCTTGCTAAGGGTCGCATAAGGCAGAATTGCTGGGACATTGTGACATTCGTATTAGACACAAAAACGTACACAAAATTGAACCTTCTAGAAAGAAGCATTTTTAAAAATATGTGCCGACGATTAACTGACAGAACGGATCAAACTTGTTGAAACAAGGCGCCAGTTTCTCTAGGAACGTACTACAACTTACACGTATGCGAAGATGAAACTTTGTTAGAAGCGCTCCATCGAAATGTCAGAAGCTGAGTACGTCCATCGCACGGTGAAACGGGCTCTCCAGATTGGATACCGTCGATTCTACCAGAACGCGTAACCCTAATAGCACAGACGGCTTCGCTGGAATGCGTGAGAGTACAAAGAAGAGACCCGTATGAGACTGACATTGTCGCCCCTGGCCGCTGCTTTGGAATACACACCTCGCCAGTACTAACGCGCAGCCAGCACCTAGATAGCCTGCCTCCGACCCTATATGTGTACCCTGCAATCGCCAGAGCAAAACCGGCCACGAACGATTCCACATGACCAATGTAGTAAGAACAACGACTCGACATGAAGGAATGGAAAGCCGAAATTGAGCTACGAAAACGGGGAAACGTTGAGACCAGCGGAAAGTCTCCTGCTACAAAAATAACCGTCTAGTGCGTTTGCGAGAGTCTGTCATCGGAATGGCTTGTGCTTTAGTCGCAAGCCACCGAACCATCTCACCCGCAAATGTTCCCAAGCACCGGGAAACGAGCAGCCGGGGTCGAGGAGTCAAGACCAACATTAATACACAAGTCCCCGTGTTGACCGTAAAGTCACACTCACCTCACCATTCGCTCCCAGGAAATGCACTTTAGCCCAAAATGTGAGAGTTTTTAGTTTAATACTGGCCGAGTAAACGAGCCTATATCCACGTACAGAGCACACACTTTACGCGAACAGAACCACCTCACACAAATAAGCTCGGAAAGAACACGCACTGAAGCCGGTTTTGATAACAGCTGGTGCACATATTTACACCGGTCTGCAGTGGGAATATCTCAACATATTTTGCTCAAAATTTTTGGATGATCGGCAAGAAAATGTGACAAATGGGTGAGAAGTAGTCTCCGTTATAGAGTTTCGGAGGCTATTTTGAAGAATAAATTAAATGAAACAGGGTGAAAGGTAAAATGCACGATTATATGATAACGTTGAGGACAATGCCATGAAGTGCTGAACTGAAATACCAAGTTTCGAAAGTTTGGTCCAATGGGTTACTCAGACCAGCCGGCTTAATCGTTATGAGACAGAGTTATTGTATGGGCAGTGAAACTCCACTACTATTGTAAATAATCTAGATGATTAGAATTGGTTAATAGAGTTTTCCTTCGTTCTACAAGTGTAACAAAACACCGCCGACATTACGGATCTGTTTGAAATCTCACACCGAAACATGAAGCTGAGACAGTAAACCAGACGAAAATGTAAAATAGTGCAGACAATAAATTATAAGATATAGGCTAGTTTAGCGTGAGCATAAGCTCGTTGTCGTACAGGAGGGTTAAAACTAAATAGTCACTAAACCCTCCTGTACGGCAACGAGCTTATGCTCACGCTGATGATTCAAATAACAAAATAGGCTAGTTTTAAGCATGCAAGTTAATGTCTCAATTTTGCTACGTTTATTACAGCACAATTCCATAAAGACACTTGTCAATGTGTGTACGTGGGGTCTCCATTTACCCTTTCCTGTACTTAAATCGTACGATTTTCTGCACACATGTAGTCGAATTGATCGTTGTTAGTTGTTGAGACTGTGATGGGAATGTAAAAGACGAAAATAATAAATATTAGTATCGAAGAAGAAGGTTTCTTTCATGAGCCAAAAGTTTGTTTGTCTTATGGCATCAAATGCATTCATATACATTGCGATCAGCTATAAAAAATATTTTAAACCCCTATCACGAAGCGAAGTAAAAGCAGGGGTTGGGTTTTCATTATCTCCGTTTAGGAAGACAGATTGAAAGAAATTATGAAGTGATCGAAAATTCAAACCTGAATTTGGATCGAAGTGATGCTTCAGCTGTAAAGTTACAGTACAGAGTGGAATTCTGGCTTTTTATCAGAATTTGTTCAGGCTTAGAGGTAACGCCGACTTCCAAACGTAAGCTACGCTTGAAAGCCTAGTCTGAGGCACATCCACTGAGCCAGCTTGGGTGAAGAAACGGGAAAGAAGGCTCCATGTGCTAGGAAGTCCCGGACATGTTTCGTACACCAATTGTGAACTGTGAAAAACTATAACCGCAAAGCACAAGTTTTAAAAAGAGCTACATCGGGAGATTTTGCCCGGAGAGGCTTTAACCCAGACGAGTAATTGCTACGTGAGTTTTTTCCAACATTGGATGATTCATAAAGTTCATTTGTTATGACAGCCCACTTTATACGTGTCGATTATACTGCAAACGATCACACCATTTACGTAAAATGACACTGCACGGTGATATAACTAAAGTAAGCATTGTGCGAAATTTTGAACTTAGCGAAAGACGTGCAAATTACTTTAACTTTATGTTCAAATCAATAGATTCGCATACGAGCATTGCAATTATACGAATTATGAACATTCGCTCTAAGCTATATATTAGTGTAGAAATAAAAAAGGGCTAACTCGGTATTTTTTACCCGTAGAGTTTTTAACCCAGGTGAGTTTTTGCCCAGTAAGGTTTTGGCTACCTTTCAAACGAGCCATAATGTCGTTGAGCATGTTTATGTCTGTCTGTCTGTAGAAATAGTATTAGTTGAGTTCAATCTGTTGAAGCTTGCGTTGACGTCGTTCACTGCTGCTTCCAGAATTGTATTTCTTTTACAAAAATACATATAAATGTCGCTTTATGCGTTAAAAAATAATTTTTCACTGAGTTGCAAAAATATATTGTATTACGGTCAAATACACAGTTACACTGGAAAACTTGTTTTATTTGAACTTGTATGTTAAAAATTGCAAAACTTGCGAAATTGCTAAAGATTACAGGGAAGGAGAAAGCGGGCAATATCTTCTTCGACGAAAAATAAAACAGACGCGAGTTGGCTTCCGGGCATGACCTTGACGGGCAAGGCTTGCCAGGCCCAAGCGGGAAAGGCACAAGCGGGAAAGTCATCAAGGCGGGCAAGGCATCCAACGGGCAAGGCATCAAGACGGGTGAGGGAAGTGGGCATGGGCGCATGTGTGCATGGCCCCGTGTGGGCGAGCCCCCACGCTGGGTGAGCCAAACCCCTTACACTACTTTCTTCAGTTCAACTTCCGACGCTATTTTATTCACGGCACCATCAGCCAATTCGTCGCACTCAAAATCTGATCGTTATTGGCTTTTGAAGGCCGGATTTTCTTGTTTTGACGAGGGTAATAATTTGGCAAGAGTCCTGCAATTCATCTCCTCAGGACCTAAAAATAAATCTAAATAAATTTCGGTCCTAGGGATTACGCTGCATGATTTGTTTCCATCCTCGGATGGAAAATACGCATCCGGCTGGCGAATACTCGGCGAGAACGCCGAGCGCGCTTTCTTCACCACCCCGACATGAATGCCATGGGACGTCATATCGCACACTTTCACCCGCCAGCACAATTACATCATCATCGTCGTCGGTGATTGTGTTGGAGAACACAACAACCGCGGGCGGGACCACCCCGAAGAGAAGCGCAGAGCGACGGCGCCGTCGATTGTTTGCCGACTCGCCCCGACACATTGCTCATGCACGCTTATCAAACCAACATGGCACGGTGCCAAATTTTGTGGATTTTATTAAATCCACTAACCCACCACGAATAACCTGCTGCATGCACTGTCAGCATGCATTGAATTTGTGGGTTATTGAGCTAATGCGAAAAGTTTGTGATCTAACATTTTAGTTTGATGATAATAAATAAAAAGTTTTGTTGAAAAGACACAAATCTATTCTTTTAATGATTTAAAAGTTACCTTAAGCTAAGTAACAGAAAGCGGGAAAAAAATGTTAAATGAAAGTAAACAAAGCAAAAAGAAAAGTAAAATAAAGTAAAAGTAAAAAGACAAGTTACGCAACTGACATGAAAATAAACAAAGCAAAAAAATGTAAAATAAAGTAAAAGTAAAAGACAAGTTACGCAACTGACACGAAAGTAAACAAAAGCAAAAAAGTAAAAGTAAAATAAAGTAACAGTAAAAAGAAAAGTTACGCAACTGACATGAAAGTAAAAATAAAGTAAATGAAGCAAAAAAGAAAAGTAAAATAAAGTAAAAGTAAAAAGACAAGTTACGCAACTGAAACGAAAGCAAAAAAATAAAATAAAGTAAAAGTAAAAAGACAAGTTACGCAGCTGACATGAAAGTAAAAGTAAAGTAAACGAAGCAAAAAAGAAAAGTAAAATAAAGTAAAAGACAATTTACACAAGTGAAATAAAAGTAAAACTAAGGTAAACGAAGCAAAGTAAACTAAAGTAATGAGTAACGTCTAGTTAAATTGAAAATCAACACTTACCGGAAAAACGTGCAATTTATAACCACGTCGCAACAAATAACACTAACATTAAACACATAAAATGTTCACTGCGTAAAGTGCACTACTAGATAACTAAAGAGAACTTTAAATCACATACAAGCACTAAACACTCATTTTTAAAACACTTCTAAACCTGAAATCAAACAAATGAGAAAACGTGTCCTGAAAGCACCGTTATGTTCGTTCATAGACGGTGAACTTCGACTCGCTTCTGTTGAGACTAGAGCATGCTAGATAGCAATGCTCGAGCTGTATAGATAAAGAAGTGTTTAACAGTATGAAACAGAGATGGCGCTAAAGTGTCATAAGGAAGCGCGCCTTTTTCAAAATAGAGAAAACTTTTAAGAAAATACAGTCGTAGAACAGGATTTAAACATTGTTATTGATAAGAAATTATACACAAAAATCTTATATCGAACAGAAATAACTGTAGTTAAAAACGGCTGAAAATACTAATAAAAATACACTGATTTGCGTTCAGAAATGTAGTTTATTACTTTTCTTGTATACATTTTGAACCGGTTGGTATACAATAGGTTTCTTAGATGGGTGGAAAATGTCGGTCATAAGACGCCACTCGTCCGGGGTTTGAGGATCAAAAGAAAGGATCAGGTAGCTATACATTTTCAAACTGGCGTCCTGGTAGGCATCCATAAAGAAAATAACAAGTTACGTAACTGTAAACGTAACTGTCCTGGAAACATTTGAGCCCCTACGGCACGAATTTGGGTCACATCTCTCACTGTTTTCATTAAAATCATATGCGAACAGTTCAGTGAAATCGTACGGAGGTTTTTATAGAAGACATTTTGCGTAATCATGATTACAGAAATACCGGCATGATGCGAATGCTTCGTAAATATATTCTCCATTGCTTTTGAATGAGCTTTGGAACTTGCTATATCTTCCACTAAATCGTCCAAGATTAAAAGGGATTTGAAGGATAAATGTAATTTTCATTAAACCCTTCCTGAAATTGAAGATTCGATATTTCTCTTTCTAATTGGTCAAAGAGAGGTTGCCATGTTCCATAGCAATATCGAATATGTTGAGGTACGTGGGTTAATCAAAGTGAGAGATTGCGCATTACGTTCGCAACAACATGACTTTTCCCCGATTGCGAAGGACCAGAAATTAAGATTCTAGCAGGATGTGCAAAGATGGGAAGCATATTGACAACTGATGAGTTATTCTATTCTCACAATTATTTATTTCCTTTTAAAGACATTTCCAGTTTATTAAACCTCGCTAGATGGTTGTCTATAACTTCTGAAGCAGCTGTCGTAACCGACGCCACAAACGCAGCTGTCGTAACCGACGCCACAGACGCAGCTGTCGTAACCGACACCACAGACGCAGCTGTAGTAACTGACGCCACAGAGGCAGCTGTCGTAACCAGCGCCACAGACGCAGCTGCAGCATAAGACGCATTCAACGCAGCTGCATCTGTCTTTTGTTGCAATTTACACAAACCCGAACTCTTATTGTTCAACATATTACAGCAGAGAATAACCACAAGAAACAGCCACTCTGATTGGTCAGCAGCGAACAATGTATGTATTGTGGGAGTTATAAGCCCTTTCTGGCCCCATCTGAATAAAAGTTGGAAAATTCACAGCAAAATCGTCAGTGTTTCGAATGTTTTCCTCGCGCGTGTCTGCAAAAGTGCTCAAGTGTTTTCCTCAACTGCACCATGTCTCAAGGTTATCCGTCCGAATCCTCCCACCGGTATCAAGAGCAATCAAGGCTTGAACCTTCTTCCTCGATGGCGGACTCTCAACCGCTAACCGATCTGCTAGAGTTGGCCCTGCTGTCTACCGGCTGCCATTGAACCTCCCATTGAACCTTTGTCTCAGGAAGACTACCAGCTTCTCTACAACTTGATCGAGGAAAATCCAAGTCTTTATAATCCTGCATCTCTGTCCCAACCTGATCAACAATACCAGGAGATAGAATGCTTACCACAGTAAGAAAACCAGCTACCTTACAATTTGACTGAACCCGAACTGAAACCGGGAAACACTGGAACTTCAACATTGATAGGTCAATCGTCTACAGAAGGCTGGCTGGACGAGTTTTTACGCGCGGAACATAGTTTCAACCAAGATTTTCTTCAGATTGGACGAGGTGACAACGGAGCTGTTAGCGATGAGGGTGAATTTCCAGAAGAAGAAGACGAGACAGATGGTGAAGAGGACCAGGAGGAGGATCAGGAGGATATGCAAGCCCCTTTACCCCCTCAATAAGATCTCTGACCTTAAATAAAGGTTTAAAGACAAAAGCTCGCCGACTTCAGCGTCTGGGACACAACCCTGTTCCTCTAGAAGATCGTCTTCAATGGCCTTCTACCCAAGCCATGCTGCAAAACTTGCCAACAGCTCCGGCCTATGATCAATTTCGTGAGTTGGACAAGGCTATGAAGGGTCACTTGCGAGAATATAGTCTAAAGACTAACCCTGAAAGCGATCCCATCATTTCCGTTGAACAGCTGGTAGCTCAGTATCGCTCGCAAATTTTAGGATTGATGAAGGATCAGGTACGCAGAAGTGGTTCAGTGAAAATAAAGTTTGCTGTACATGCAACAATTCGAAAAACTACAATTACTGAAAATATCGTGAGTGTAGAAAGGAGACCTGGATATTACCACTGTGAATATTTTGTGCTCGTACCCAAGTCAAACTTTGCTGAGCTTATGCTGAAAGGGTTTGAGTGTATATCCGAACTACTTCATACCCAAGGGAAAAATCAAAGGTCTGGCTGGCAGATGGAACGCATGGACGAAGTACGTGCACTAGTATGCACGTATGTTCCAATGGCTGGTAGTGCAGGTTATGAAATCATTGAGCTACCTAACAAACATTCAATCCAAGAGAGCCGTGGTCAACGTCGAAGGAATTAAAAATCAATGCTTCCTTTACGCAGTAAAGACAAGTTATTTTTTTATTATTAGTTTGTTTTTTATTATTAGTTGTTTCTTTTTTTATTATTAGTTATTAGTTGTTTCCAATACGACACTATTGTGCTATTTTGTACTTACTGCTATAAATATGAAAAATATTATCCAAAAACAAAAATAATGTTAACAACTAAAATAGTAAAAAAATAAGATGAGATTTATCTTTATAGTAAAGAAAACTTTCCCCTGTCTATGTACATGGGAATAATCACAAAAGGCATGCTTTTTCTTCGGATGACACTTCATCAAAATTGCTTTCCTTCTGATGATACTTCAGAATTCGCTGTAGCAAGGTACAACTTTAAACAGGCAATTGTCCAAGTCCAATAACTTTTCGCACGGAAAAATTAGAGCAATATAAAAACTATAGCATTTTTTACATTTTCTCTTTTTTTCGCACGACGTTTCTCTTTCGTACGACACGACCATCTCTTACGCTATTTCAAGGGGTCTAGCTTGCGTAAAAGAAGTGTTCGTTTTCGATTTCAAATTCCCCACATTTTCCCATGAAAGGCATAGGAGCGAGAAACGCATTTGCAGGGTATGCCAAAGTTCCAAATTAAGTCGTCTCATAGGACGTAGCTCTCGCAAAAAAACGCTTTTACTGTTTACACTATCTAAATTCCTTTGCAAGCGCTCAATCACTGGATCAACATAGCATATATTATCGTGTGAACAAAAGACGAGCAGTGCGTGTCCCCATCCCCAAAGTGAATGACATTGTCGAGATGCAATCTTTCAACGCTGCTCAGCGAGTTCCATACATCGCATTTGCAGACTTTGAGTCACTCTTGGTTCGGACGGATGAACAGGAACCCCAAAACCAATCAAGTGTACGACTTCATCACCACGAATATATTTCCTTTTGCTACATCGTCTTCGATATTTACGGGGATGAAGTTGTGTTTGAGAAGTATACTGGCAACGATGCGGCTTCTGTGTTCTTAAAAATCATATTGAAACAGCTGACACTTTAGGTAAAAAAGTTAATGCGCAAATTATTTCGCTACGCGAAGAAGATGTACAGTAGAGGGCAAAAAAAGGTTGAGGACAGCGCGCTTAAATGGCATGTGCATGTCCAGGCAAGCGCCAAGCTCCTTTCGCGGTGTTATGCTTTTGCACACAGTCTAGGCAAGCGGGGAGAAGACAACCCTTTTTAAGCACTCCCCAGGCATGCCCGCGCGCATTGTACCTGTTTTCCCTCCCTTTTTTTCTCTCTACTGTACGCCTCGCTCATTCTGTACGACGCAAAGCTACTGTTTGCGTGCACTGCAAAAAAACTTTGTCTGTTAACATACCTAATCGTGTAATCGACCATGATCACTTTGATGGCTCGTTTCGAGGTATTGCACACTATGGTTGCTCTGTAAGGTAGAAAAGTACCAACTACCTCTCTTCTTCCACAACTTACAGTAAGTCACATGTAAAGCATTTTCATTAAAAACTAAAAAAAAAATACAATATGAACTATAACGGACATTTTGTTTGTCAAGCGTTGGAGCTATATGGGAAAGATGTCAACATTATACCAAAATCCATGGAGAAATTCCTAACGGTCAAGGTTGACAATGTACGTTTCCTCGACAGTCTACAGTTCATGAATACTAGCCTTGAGCGTTGGGCTGAAGTAGTACGAAGGAAGGGACTAAGCGCTTTTCCTAATTTAAGTCTCGCGTCTGCGGTGGTTGGAAATCTTGAAAAGCTAGCTCTCTTGGCTCGAAAAGGGGTTTTTCCATACGAATTTATGTCAAGCATTGAGACGCTATCAACACCTTACTTACCTCCCCAAGACGAGTTTTACTCTAGACTTACCGGGAACTCTGTTTCGGAAGAAGATTACACACATGTTCAAAATGTTTGGACCACGTTTGGATGTCAAACATTTCGTGACTATCATGATTTATACTTGGAAAGTGACGTGCGAATCTTGGCCGATTGCTTCCAGAATTTACGGTCAACGGCCTACAAATACTCTAGACTGGACATTGCCCACTTTTTCAGCATATCACATTTTAGTTGGAACGCCTGTTTGTACCGCACAGGTATAAAATTGTGACTTATGACAGATGCGACTATGCATAACTTGGTGCGTGAAAATATTCGAGGCGGCCTGACAAAGGTTTCACGTCGTCACGTAAAAGCCAACAACCCTAACTTACCAAATTATGATCCCTCGCAACCTACTCGATCAATTGAGTATATTGATGCGAGCAATCGATTGAGTATATTGATGGACGCCGTGGGCGTCGCCCGTCGTCCTAGTAAAAAAGAAGGATGGTAGTTGGCGCTTTTGCGTTGACTACCGAAAACTCAATTCAGTAGCCGTGAAGGACGTCTACCCGCTCCCCCGCGTCGATGATGCCTTGGACTCTTTGCGGGGTGCGCAATTTTTCAGCGCCCTCGACTTAATGTCGGGATACTGGCAAGTGAATGTCGCCAAACAGGATCGCGAGAAGACCGCATTTATTACTCCTGATGTCCTATACCAATTCAAGGTTATGCCCTTCGGTTTGTGTAACGCCCCGGCTACATTCCAACGTATGATGGATGTAGTTCTGGGCGGTCTAAAGTGGCAAATTTGTCTCGTATATCTCGACGACATAGTCATTTATTCAAAAATCTATGACGACCATCTGAGGGACATCGACGCTGTCCTCTCTGACCTAGAAAGTGCAAACCTCAGCTTAGGTTTAGTGTGTCTGGCCGCGGGTAAGCTCCCTCCTATGTTGATTCTCCCAGAGGATCTCGTGAAAGCTCTTCAAGCCATTAAGTTAGAATTACCCCCGGGATGGGAAATTATAACACCGACAACAGGTGATTTGTGGTCAGTATACCAAGGAGTTGCCGTGAACACCATGATACACGAAGGCCAGATGCGACTCCTAATCGAGGTCCCGCTGAGGGAACCGATCGCTCGCTTGAGCCTCTTCAGAGTGATTTCTTCCCCTATTTTGCTCACCGGCAGTCAAGTGGTAGGCTCCATAACAAACCTACCTCAGTACGTAGTTGTAACACGTAACCGTGAGTTCTACTTAGAAATGACAGAAAGTGAGTTGGCCCAATGTAAAGGGACGAGTAACGAAGTGGTATACCCAATGAGGCACAGTCTATTGCGAGTGTCTGAAAGCCGCAGGTGTATAGCCGCCGTTATCTCCGGGGATGAGGCGGGCGTCACACAACGCTGTGAACGGATAGTCAGAAAGAATGCCGGTCCCGAAGTCCAGCCTCTTGGGCGGGGAAACTGGCGTTTCTTCAGCGTGGACCCTCTCCGGCTTACGTTGAACTGCTTAGAAGAACCGTATAGCCATCATCCAACGACTAAAATTATACAGGTCCAGGGAGTTTTTCAGGTTCCCAGTACGTGCTCCGTCCATTCATCCTCCTGGTTAATTCCGGCCGAGTATCGGGCTCAAAGCTTTTTAAAAACAAATTCATCTGTGCCCTCGTTTACTTTGCATGCCCTCGCACTAAACTTGACGAATGTAAGCCCCTTGGCCAACCTCACCGAAATCCGCATGCCGAACTTGGAAGTACTGGATAGGAAGATCGCCGAAGCAGTGCGCGGCGTGAGCGAGTCGTGGTCGACGACCTGGCAGCATTTCCATCGAACCGTGCAAGCTGGTCAACGGTTAGCTGACGATCCCCTCGAAGACTTTAACCCCTGGACCGAGACGATAATAGTTGTATTTGGTTGTTTTACCTCTTTAATTTTTGTATGCCTCATTGTTGTCGCAGTTATCCTGTGGCATTTAATTGTGAAGCCCCAGTGGCTCATGAGGGAACGAATTACTCGCTTAGAGACTAGGCTCAGCATGCATGAGGGCCTTGTCACCACGCACGAGGCTCCCGATGAGACATAAGGGCTTTTAGACCTTTGGTACCCCACCTTATGTACCCCTATGTAAGCGCGATTACGTAATTGATGTTCCACCCCACTGTACTTTGTGGTCATCGGCAGCCTAGTAGGGTAGCCATTAGGGTTACCAGGGTAAGCTCCACCGAGGGCGGTCGACCCTAAGGGGGGAGCAATGCCACGGAAATATCGCATTCTTGATGATTTTAACGCTTACATGTATCTATAGCGCGATGTCCGGGCATCCGAGTCTCGCCATATGGGCGCCTTCATGTAAACCACGCTTAAGAGGCACTCGGATGCCGGGAGTAGGATGACCGGCGACTGCCGAGTCAGCTCGCCTTAGCACGTAGACGAGTTGGCTTGGTCGTCTCGCGCCTTTTTGCTTGGTGAGTCGCTTGGAAGTCTTGGTAGAGAGAGGTAGAGGTGACCCGGAGAGGTGCCGCAGCCTAGGCTTGGTGTAAAAGTGTGTATAACATCGATGCCTGAGGGGAAAACCCCAAAAATACAACCGATCTTCCCCGAAGAATCCGAGACGCGTCAATTTTATTCTTTAGCGAATTAAAAGCGTCACAATATGCAAAGCTTAATAGAGCCAACAGTTTATACCAGGGCTGTGCAACTAGTTGCTCCCGAAATTCCTCTATCCAGTCTCCTATCACTTGGAAAAGTGTATCGCAATCTTTTTCAACCAAGTATAGGGCGCATTCTGAACTTGCTGGTTGCGCTCGTAGCATGCGCTAGTGGGAAGTCGCCGTTGAACGTCCTCTTCTGGTTGATATTCACCAGTGTTGCTAGGGTATTGGTGCAAATAAGGTGGTTTAACGGATACGTCAGATCATAAACCTAAAGGTGTATCCTAGGGAGAGTGGTAAATATCAGCAACAAGCAAACATTCAATGGCCGGCTTCCCATTCGCGCCCTCAACGGGCACAACCAGAACGTGCTTCTGAATGCGCCCCATACCACGAGCTTTGCGTCGTAAGCAGTGTTTCGGAACGGCAGTCTCGACCGGAACGGCATTCTATGCCGTTCTTTGACAATTTTCGACCTGTCACTTCCGTTCCTCTAGCAACTCCTACCGTTCGGTTTCGTTCCGTTCCTGTGCGTTTTTTAAACATTCCGTTCCTTTCATTACCGTTCTGATATAAATATTTATTTTTACAAAGGGTATAAAATGTCGACATAAACTAGTAATTGTAACAAATTTAAAGCGGAACATTTACAATTCACCACGGGTTTAGGCGCTTGTTGGGTTTCGTGGACCCTTTTGGCCCAGAAGTTGGACTTAAGGCCATGGTATACGTCAACGACTTATCGAATAATAACATGAGGAATTGGTTCAGGTTATATCTCAGAAATACATCCATATTTCTAAGAACAATACTATTTTACAGCCTCCAGGTTAAGCGCTTGCTGGGTTTCGTGGACCATTTTGGTCTAGAAGTTGGAAGTTGGTTCAGGTGATATCTCCGAAAAGCGTCCATATTTTTAAGAACAATTTTCACAACAATGTTAGTAGTATAAGAACCTGACGCCTCGCAGCTTCGATCCTCGCCCACATGACACCTCGCCCGTCGGATTCCCTGCCCGACTGATTCCTCGCCCTCACATACACATGCCCACTTCCGTCGCCCGCCTTGATGCCTTGCCCGCTTGATGCCTTGCCCGTTGGATGCATTGCCCGCCTTGATGCCTTGCCCGCCCTGATGCCTTTCCCGCTTGTGCCTTTCTCGCCTGGTGCCTTGCTCGCTTGGGCCTGCCATCCCTTGCCCGTCAAGGTCATGCCCGGAAGCCAACGCAGGTCTATTTTATTTTTAAGTCGAAGAAGTTATAGCCCGCCTTCTCCTTCCCTGTAATCTTTAGCAATTTCGCAAGTTTTGCTATTTTAACATACAAGTGCAAATAAAACAAGTTTTCCAGTGTAACTGTGTATTTGACCGTAATACAATATATTTTTTCAACTCAATCAAAATTCTTTTTTAACGCATAAAGCGAGATTGATATATTTTTTGTAAAAGAAACATACAATTCTGGAAGCAGCAACGAACGATGCCAACGCAAGGTTCAACAGATTGAACTCAACTAATACTATTTCTGCAGACAGACAGACATAAACACGCTCAACGTCATTATGGTTCGTTTGAAAGGTAGCCCAAAGCTCACGTAGCAATTACTCGCCTGGGTTAAAGACTCCCCGGGCAGAATCTCCTGAACTAGCTCTTTTTAAAACTTGTGCTACTATGCAGGTGTCTGTGTAGTATTTAAACTCGACACCATTGTCTTTTTAGACACAAGTTTCCCTCTATAACAGCTAACATGACACTGAATATGGAAAAAAATGGTGATTACGTTAGGAACGAAAATCTCCATTGGTACAAACCCAAGAAAATTTGCGCTGTTGGTAATTGTGCTGTACTATTTTGTTAGTGGGGCCCTGCGCGGCCGTAGGCTGTGCGCGTCCGTGGTCCTGCGTGATCAGAGGCCCTGCGCGACCGTGGACCCAGCGCAGTCTGGGGCCCTGCGCGTCTGTGTTCCTGCATCGTGGGGAGTTGTGCGGCCGTAGGCCCTGCGCGACTGTAGGCCCTACGCTGCTGCTTGGTCCGGCTAACCCCATGCTCCCATTTTTTATTTTTATTTTGAAATGTAAATAATGTCATTATATTGTAAATAAAGAAACCGTTTTATAATTCACAACTGTATTTATTTTCATCAGTTTACAACATAACTAGTCAATCAACATCAATGCTCAATGCACTCGTCTTCTCCAGCATTAAGATTTTCCGAATGTGGCGAACACATCTTTATAGTTTCTGAAATGTAGGGAGACTAGTCGTTGTTGCAGTCGCTGGAATCGAACTGGTGCGGGTAAGAAAATCTCGGGCTAAATCACATCAAAGCAAACTCTCCAGACCCAAACGTGCAGGAACAAACGTGCGCAGAATCTCATTTAACACCATCGATGTACTTACAGTATTTAAACCCGAACCGCGTATCTGACAGAACAAAATCTTCCTGTAATGATAAACACGATTTAGATCTTGTACACGATGACGCTGTAAATTAGTAAAACTTACGTTAACACCACCCGAGCACACAATCTCGACTCAGCTCAAAGTCAGGATCATTTTCTGCTGCTTGTACTACCGTTTCGCGAGTTACATATCGCGTAAACGGAACATTGGCAGCTTGAAACGCGCTTTTACAGTCACAGTAAATGTTTACTGCTTGCCCGGTCTTATACCATCTTAGAAGATGTTTGCGTAAACTGATGGTTGAACAACAGCACGCAACATATTGACAGTTAGACGTCTGGACGTAAAAGTTAAATAACTTCCACGTCTTTGACCTGTTTCAAACGTCCTCACATTACTAACCTTGCTTATATAACCGTAAACTGGCATTTTACACAGTCGAAATTTCTAGTCGTAATGAATGAAATGTCGAATTGCACTGTATTTATACATTTTATAATGTAAATATCCGTCAAACGGTAACTGCATACACATATCTGTTTTGTAGTTTACGCAATTTTACGAACAGCTGCAGAATCCTATCGTTTAACGTTTTAGCTTATTTTACCTCGCGTGTAAGTGTCAATACACAGCTGATTATCTAGATGAAAATCCTAGCGTATAATATGAAATAGCTTGTACACTTTATATAAATAGGTCACCTAATTCTTTTTCTCATGGTAACGTACATTAAGAAAATTTTAGAGAGGAAATGTCTAATGCGTGGGAATTCTTTATTTGTACAAGTGTAACTGCTTGAGCAGCTCTGGTTATTGAGCGCTCCGAATAGCGTAGGTTATTTATTTTAACCTCCATATGTGAAATATAGGAGAAGTATATAAGATGAGCTAGTCATAGGTAAAATTTTAGAGGGAAATGTCTCATGCTAGGGAGTTCTTTATTTGTACAAGTGTAAGTTGCTTGAGCAGCTTACGTTATTGAGAAAGTCGCTTGAGCAGCTTACGTTATTGAGAAAGTCGCTTGAGCAGCATACGTTATTGAGAAAGTCGCTTGAGCAGCTTTGCGTTATTGAGCGCTCCGAGTAGCGTAGGTTATTTATTTTAACCTCCGTATGTGAATTATAGGAGAACTATATAAGATGAGCTTGTCATCGGTAAAATTTTAGAGGGAAATGTCTAATGCTAGGGAATTCTTTATTTTTACAAGTGTAAGTTGCTTGAGCAGCTTTACGTTTTTGAGAGCTCTGAGTAGCTCATGTTCTTTATTTTAACCTCCGTGTTAAACATAGGAGTACTATATAAGATGAGCTAGTCGTAGATAAAAACAGGTTCTTTCTGAACTTATCGAACGTTCATATTTGAAGAAGCCAATATTGGAACGAAATTCGAAGACTATGAGAAAGACGTAGAATTTTACAGTCCAAGAATATTAGTAGATACACTGTCAGAAGGAGATATAATGAATAGGGTGATGACGAGGCATATTAGATCTACAAATGTCGACAGGAAACAAGAACAAGGCGACAGTTTGGTATTACTTCACGTGAAAAGATTCTCGAAAGCAACTGTAATGGGTATTAAGCTTTAAAGTGCAACTGTATCTCTGTTTTTCGATTAGTGTCAGAGTTTGGGTCTAAATAAACACATTTGAAGTTCAACCCGGTGTATTACAATTCACTCGTTTTTCATAAATGGAATGACAAGTCTGACTATTACACTGAAGGTGAAGGGTTCCACGTAACATCGAAATAATTTTTCCACCCACTAATCTTTCCGTAACAGCTGACAGTTGTTTCTTTGTGAACGAAAAGG